>JAABKJ010006698.1:391-21688 GCA_011634705.1 Andricus grossulariae
TTATTTCATAGGGGTAGCCACTTACCCCTGCAATATGGATCACATCCGAGCGGGGCACCCAGCCCATGCTTATCCTGCTACGGCCTTTGTAAAAATAATTAAAAAAATATATTTGAATAGAAATGGTAGCAGAACAGAAAGTTACATGACTTTTTCATGAATATTTTCGTATTGGGAAAGAAGTTCGATGCTTTTAGTTCACGGTTCGCGGATTTGCGTCGTATTGGAATCTGATGATCGTTCTGCATAAAAGTGCAACGGGACTTGTATACAAATCATGTCAGTCGCCAAGTGTTCGAAAAGCTGTTTGACGTGGAAATGTATCTACCTACAGATATAGATATAGAAATTGATACTAAAAATATAGGTATTCACGTGTAGTCGTTCATATCTCTTTCAAACACGTGCCACTGACATCGGAGAAAAGTCGGATCGAACAATGTCGATTCTAAATCACCTCTATTCCACAAAATATGTAGGAATACATATTTTTCATTTTTTTATCACAGTCTAAACGACGTCGACGTCTGTTTTTCTTCTCCATGTAACATAAAGTTCAAGTAAGTATCCATATTACAGAAAGTGTTATTTGAAAACTTATATTTTAAAAAACTTTTATAGTATTTTTACTGTTCGACAATATTGGAAAAACTATTCAGAAATCCATAATAATATTATAAAAATGAATTTGTAGCAAGGATATTATAGAGGATATTTTCGAAAGATATCGTTTTTAATTGGCTCAAGTATCATAATTGCAAAGAAGATTTTTTAATTGACATTAGGGTCTAGAATTTGTCTTTTTATTCTTATAAGTGTCGATTGCTTTTCAAATAATACAAAATTGAACACGTTTCGACTCAGACTGACTCACTGGACTCGTCAGTAAGATGGTTTAGAACTTAATTGACCTAAAATCCATTTTACTATATCTTTTTAAATAATTTTTTAGTTCTGTAAATTTTTTAAATTAATAATAATATTAATTTGTAAAAATCACAAATGCAGGCCTTACAGTCCCTATGGGATAAAATATAGGGACCAAAGGGTACTTTTTGTCACGCTCATAGGGTACATTTTCTCGATCAAAGGGTAACAAATTCAGGACAAATTAATGAGATTTCAAACAAATTCAAGGTAAATTCAAAAGAATTCAATTAATTGGAAACAAATTTTTAAATAAAATTTTTTTTTTGTTTTCCGTAAAATTGGAACAAATTTAGAGGAATTTAAGGTAAACGAGAAGAATTCGATGAAATTCATAACAATTCAATGTGAATTTTACACAAATCAAGTGAATTGATAAAAATTTAAGAATAAGAAAAAACTTAATTGAATTCAGTAATTTTGAAATAAGCTTAAAAAAATTAAAGGAAATTCAAAAAAATTTAATAAAGTGCCTAAGAATTCAAAGCGAGGTTAAAAAACTTTAGGATCAATCAAATAAAAACTTTTAAAAATTCAAAAAAAATCCATTGAATTAATTAGAATTGAGTAAATTTGGAAGAATTCAACTGAATTAAAAAATTCAAGAATTAAAAAGAATTCAGGGTAAATTATTAAGAATTCAGAGTGAATTAAAAAAAATTAAAATCTCTTCAAATCTTTGGAACCCTACTAATTTCTAACCAAACAAGTGACTAATGACTACAAAACAATTCAAAATAATTTGAATGAATTAGATTTTTTGTTGTTGTTGAAAAAATGAATTTATTTCAGTATCATTTGAGTAAAATTAGAGTTTTTTACGGGAAACGAGAAGAATTTTATGAAATTCATAACAAATCAAACTGAATTGTAAAAATAATCATTGGAATTCGAAACAATTAAAAAAAATGAAAAATTCATTGAATTCAGTAAGTTTGAAATGAGTTTAGAACAATTAAAAGGGCATTCAAAAGAATTTAATGATTAAGTAAAAACTTTTAAAATCCACTGAATTGAGTAAAATTGAGTGAATTTAAAAGAATTCAAAAGAATTCAGGATAAATTAGTAAGAATTCAGGGCGAATTTCAAAAATTAATTTTAAATAATCTTCAAATCTTTGATACCCTACAAAATACCTCAATTTTCGTGAATACATTCTTTGAAATGCATCAAAATATTAAAATCTCTTTAAATTACTAAAACCCTTGGAAAACCCTTGAAATTATTTGAATCTATTGAAGATGCATTAGAATCTTTTAAAATACCATAAAATATTTCGAATCCTTTGAAATCCCATTAAATTACTGAAATTAATTAAAAATTTCTTCGTAATCTTTTAAAATAGCCTAAAATATTTTGAATCCATTAAAATCTTTTGAAATCCCTTGCAATTTTTTAAAGTTCTTGAAAATGCCAAGGTATCTGAAAAAATACCTTAAAATATTTCAAATCATTTGATCATTTTATCAATTGATCCTTATGACCAATTAAATAAAAACTTTTGAAAATTAAAAAAAAAATCTATTGAATTGAGTAAAATTGAGTAAATTTATAGGAATTTAGGATAAATTAATGAGAATTCAGGATGAATTCCAAAAAATAATTTCAAATCTTTGATACCCTACAAAATATCTTACTTCTCGTGAATAAATTCTTTAAAATCCACTTAAATATTATAAAATACCGTGAAATTCTATGATGATATTTTCTAAAATCCTGGAAAATGTATTAAAATACATTGAGGGCTTTAAAATCCCTTAAAATCATTGAAATCCTCGGAAATCTTATAAACCCTGTGAAATCTTTTAAAATATCTTAAAACCTTATAGATCGTGTAAAACTGTTCTATATCTTTGGATATTCTTGAAAATGTATTTTCTTAAAATATTTCAAACGAATTGAAATCCCTTCAAATTAATCATATTAATTAATAATTCCTTGGAATTTTTCTAAATTCCGTAAAATATTTCAAATTAAATGCGCTTGAAATGTTATTGACACTTTTTTAATTTTTAAAAAATTACTATTATTATTTAAAAAATTTGAAAAGTTAAACATTTGTTGAAAATATATAGTATAATGGATTTTAGGTCAATTAAGTTCTAAACCATCTGAGGTAGGACTGACTCGCATTACCTTACAGACGAGTCCAGTATGTCAGCCCGGGACGAAACGTGTTATTTTTCATATAATTTTATAAAATATTAATAAATATTACTTTCAAAATTAGTGATTTGTGTCATTACTTAAAGAAAATACTAACTTTTCACAATTTTGTAGAAAAAAAAGAAATGATTGTATAAAAAGAAATTGTTTAAAGAATTGAAAAATATGTGAACAAAGATATGTAACTATTAACATTCATGAACTGCGTATTTCATCCCGAAAAATAACAATTTCTCACGATTTACTCAAGGAAAAAGTTTGTTTAAACAATTATTATTTGCTTAAACAGTTGAAAATAAGTTTTAAAATACTTTGAAAGTTGTGTGTTACCGAATAATAACCATTTATGCCAAAAAAAAGTTTCAATTCGTTTTTTGCATGAATTCTACATAAAACTGCTATTTTTTTAATTTTTCGGGCACAATACAAGGAGTCGGGGGGCAAATTGAAAGTTATTGAGTGGAAATTATTCCTTGAACGTTCATTAACACGTGACTAAACTTTAATTTATAAAAAGGTGATAACAAGTAGATTTGGAAAAAATTAATATGTCCCTTTTTTGGAACCTGACGAAGTGGGGGGGGGGGGGATCTTTGCTCTCCAAAATAAAAAAAATTTTGTAATACATTTTTGGATCGCCCTGATGATTACGTCTTACGCAGCCTATTAAGTCATTCAACTCTTCCCCCTATCCTCTTTCTCCTCTACTCCTTTCCACACCTCCTTGAACACTCATATTATCTCGTCTCGAATCTCGTTTCGAGTCTCGAATTGTGCCTCGAATTTCGTCTTGATCTCATATCGAGTGTCGAATTTTGTCTCGAGTCTCGTCTTGATCTCGTCTCGAGTCTCGAACTTTGACTCGAATCTCGTCTCGAGTTTTGAATGTTGGTTCGATTCTCGGCTTGATCTCATATCGAGCCTCAAATTTTGTCACGAGTATCGTCTTGATCTCGTCTCGAATCTCGTCGTCGTCTCGTCTCGATTTTTGTCTGGAATCCCGTCTTGAATATTGTATCGAATCTCGTCTTGGCCTCGTCTTGAATTTGGTCTCGAATATCGGCCTGGTCTCGCCTCGATTTTTGTCTCGAATCTCGTCTTGGTCTCGTCTCGAATTTCGTCTCAAATCTCATCTCAAATATCGTATCGAATTTTGTCTTGAAGCTTATAACGAATATAGTCTCGAATCTCGTCGTAAAGCTCATCTTGACTATTGTCTCGAGCCTAGTCTCGAATCTCAACTTAAAGTTTATCTCGAATATTGTCTCCAGTCTAGTCTCGAAACTAGTCTCGAGTCTTGTGAAGAATGTACGACGGATGGACGACCGACCAAAAGTGTAAGGGTTTCTGCCGGGGGCTACGAAACCCTAAAAAGGAAGTCACCTTGAAAAGGGAATTACTGAACACCCATTTCGTCGTTTTAGATCCATATTCTGCTCACGTAGGAGAATTATTATAGTCCGACAAAGAATCGCGGAATCCAGACTTACGAAAGAGCGAAAAACCTTCGTACTTGCGTCATCACGATATTTTTCTACCCCACACTCACTTTTCCATCTTTTGTGCCATCTCCTCCTTTTTCCCCCTTTTGACGCTTTAATCTTTCGTGGGCGCTGATGCTCGTTAGATGTGAAAAATAAAAAAAAATGCTTCAATTGAGCCTCCGCATGCTAATTTTTTTAAAGAATTCTGGCAAACCACAGAGAAATTTGAGAGGGATAGACACAGCCTTCATAGACCAAAATGCTCTCAAAACAGCGGATATAAAGTGATTTATCACGAAAAAATAGAAAAAATTCTTTCAAATAAAATGAATTTTTAGGTGCGATTTTGCATTAAAGCGCTTAAGATTTCAAGTCGAAATATAGTGCATTTTCCACAAAATATTTAAACCCGAAAAGATCAATTTTCAAAAAAATAGTTGAATTTTTAAACAAATAGTTGAATTTACAACCTAGAAAGAGGAATTCCTAACCAAGTGGTCAAATTTTGAAACAAAAAATAATAAACTTCAACCTAAAAGAGTCCCACTTTCGAACAAATAGTTGAATCTTCAAACCAAAAAGCCAAATTTTTGACAAGAGAGTTGAATTTGCAAGTAAGACAGATGAATCTACAACCAAGGATTTTTCTACAAAAAAAAAAGAATTTGCAGCCCAAACGAATACATTTTTTGTCCAAAAGGAAGATTTTTCACTAAAATAGTTCAATTTTCAATCTAAAATGGCAAATTTTTAACTAAATAGTTGAATCTTCAAGTTAAAAAGACGATTTTTTTAGAAGACAGTTCAATTTTCAACCAAAAAAGATAAATTTAGAACCAATAACTGTGCTACCGAAAAGATGAATTTTCAATCTAAAATGACGATTTCTTATCCAAAAGGACAAAATTTCAACCAGACAGTTGATTCTTCCCCCCAAAAGATGTCTTTTTAACAAAATAGTTTAATTTTCAACAAAATAATTAAATTTTCAAACTTCAATTTTTAAAAGAAAAAGATAAATGTTCAAACAAAAATGGAATAGTTAAATATTCAGTTGAAAAAAAAAATAATTTTCACCCCAAAAAAATGAAATCTTCAACAGATAAAATTAATTTTTAACAATGGAGTTTAATTTTCAACAAATTAGTTGAATTTTCAATAAAAAATATGAATTCTTAACGAAAAATGTGATAGTTGATATTTGAATCGAACAAGATTTTAATTTTAATCAAAAAAAGTTGAATTTAACAAGAAAAGGCGAGTTTTTCAAAATTCTTCACCAAGAAAGATTAATTTTTAACTAAAAAGTTGTGTATCTAACCAAAAAATACTAAATTTCTACTAAAAGAGATGAAACTTCGAACGAAAAAGACAAATTAACTACAAAACAGTTGAATTTTCAACAAAAATTTCAATTTTATTCAAGTAGATTAAATTTCCAATAAAAATGATCATTTTTCAATTAAAATGTCAATGCGAAATTTTCAGTTAAAGAAGAAAATTTTCAACGAAAACATTTTTTTTTCAACAAATTATTTTTTCTATCAAAGAAATGAATCTTCAACTGAGGAAAATAATTTTTTAACAAAACTGTTCAACTTTTAATCAAGTTTTGAATCTTCAACTGAGAAAAATAATTTTTTAACAAAGCAGTTCAACTTTCAATCAAGTAGTTTAATTTTGTACCAAAAGGATTAATTTTCTACCATAAAAGACGACTTAAACACAAAATACACAACTTTTCAATCAAACAGATGTATATTCAAATAATAAAATGAATTTTTATCAAATTGATTAAATTTTTAAACAAGCAGTTAAGCTTGCAATCAAGAAGATGAATTTTCTACAAAAAAAAAACAACGAATTAACAACACAATACACCAATTTTTTAACAAATTGTTGAATTTTCAACTAAAATCGATCAGTTTGCAACCAATAATGGAATAGTTAAGTTTTTATAAAAAAAAACAACTAGTTCTCAACCAATAAAATGAATCTCTAATATAGTAGTTCAGCTTTTAATAAAACAGTTAAATTTAAAAAAAAAACGAATTCATAACGAAAAATGTAATAATTGAATTTTTAACTAAAAAGGATTAGTTTGCAACCAATAATAAAATAGATAAATTAACATTTAAAAAAAGTAATTTTCAACAAATAAAATACATTTTTAACAAAGCAGTATAATTTTCAACCAAGTTCTTGCATTTTTTACCGAAAAAGGTGACCACAAAATGATTTAATTTTCAACCAAATAGTAGAATTTGTGACTAAAAGAGATAAATTTTGAACCGAAAATATAATAGTAGACTTTTCAATTAAAAAGAATTAATTTTCAATCCAAAATAGTCGGATTTTTTTATTGGGTTCTATTAATTCAGTTCGCATTTAAGCGAAAAAACGAAAAAAAGGGGAAGTTTCTTGCAAAAAGGGAAAGCTTCTTGCAAAAAGGGGAAAAATGGGATTTTTTTTAAAAGGAGGAGAAGAGGAAAATAGGGGAAACAGTGCGAAGTCTGTGGAAATTACGAGAGAGTGAGAGAAAGTTCGAACCGAGGGAGTATATACATGTAAATATACATATACACATACATATACATATACATATACATATACATATGCATACATCAGATATATTCGCGGGGTAAGCGACTCTTTCGGCATTTACGGTGAACCGGAAATAAAAAGAAAAAGGGGAAAACGGAAATGAGAGTGAGCGCGCCGAGGTGTTGCGAACTCAATTACTCGCGTAAACTTCGTGTTTTGCCAACAAGGCGAACATTCTAGTCTAGTTATACGAGTACGCGTTCGGTCGTTTTAGCGACCCTCGAACCAACCGCAGATCATACGAACTCAAAGTGCCTTAATTATTAAAAAATAGAGAATTCTAATGATCCACATAAATGAGATTGTATTTTTATGGTTTTAATGGATTTCATAGAGAACTTTTTAACAATTCTAAAATTGAATTATTGATGACTCTGTGAAGCTCTTCACCTAGGGTGCTTGCTAGAGAGATTGATCAGCGACCTGGGTCGGATCAGTGTTCCGAAAAGAACGTGTTATTTAAATTGCACTTTCAACAAAATAATTGAATTTCCAAACAAAAAAGATTAATTTTCTACCAAATGGTCGAATTATCAAATGAAAAAAGAGGCAACTTCAACCACAAACTGTTGGATTTTTAACCAAACTGTCGAATCTTCAAGCTAAAATGACAAATTTTTTAGAAGACTGTTGAATATTCAACCAAGAACTTTTCTACCGGAAAAGATGAATTTTCTATCAATAATTACGAATTAAAAGAAAAACAGTTTAATTTTTTAACAATCGCGATGACTTTTAACAAAATAATTCAATTTTTAACAGATATGTTCAATTTGTAATCACATAGTTGAATTTTTGACCTACGAAGATGAATTTTCAACCAAAAGTTGAATTTTCAACAAAAAAACATTGACAAAAAGTTTAATTTAAAAATTATAATAATAAATCCTTAACAAACTATTTTTTCTTTTGACTAAGTAGTTCAAAATTCAACCAAGTAGTTTTTGAATAAAAAAATTCTTGACGCAAAATATAATATTTGGTATTGGAAACAAGAAAAAATTTTTATTAAAAAAAAAACAGTCTCTAATCACAAAGATAAATTCTCAACGAAAAATATGACAGTTTATATTTCAACAAACAAAATTTTATTCTCCAATAAAAAACAGTTGAAGTCAACCAAAATAGACAAAGTTTCAACAAAATAGTACAACTTTTAACAAAAACAGATTAATTTTTTTAAACCAGTTTAATTTTCAACCAAAAAAATACCAAATTTCTACCAAAAGCGATGAATTAAAAAAAAATACCAATGTTTTTAACAACAGTGTTGAATTTTCAACCAGGTAAGATTTATAGACACGAGACAACAAAATGTCAACCAAATTCTTAAATTTTCAAACCAAAAAGACGAGTATTCTAAAAAAAGCCGAATTTTCGACAAAGTAGTTGAATTTGTAACCACATAGTTGAATTTTTGATCTACAAAGATGGAATTCAACCAAGGGTTGAATTTTCAACAATAACCCCAAATAGGTCAACTATCAAGCAAAAGGGACAAATTTTCAATAAAATAAATAAATTTTTAACCAAATAGTTCAATTTTCAACATAGCAAGACAATTTTTTATTTTAAATAAAAAAACAGTCTACTTTAACCAAAAAGAAGAGTTTTCAAAGAGAAATGTAATGGTTGATATTTCAACAACAAAAAAATGTTAATCTTGAATCAAAAACAGTTGTATTAAAAAAAAGACGAATTTTCAATAAAATAGTCGAATCTTTAACAAAAACAGATTATTGCATTAATTAATTTTCAACGAAACATTTGAACTTTTAACAAAATAGTTTTAAATAAACTAGTCTAGTTTTAAACTAAAATGATGAATCTTCATCAAAAAAAAATTTTTTTAATAAAGTAGTTCAACTTATAACCAAGTAGTTGCATTATAAAGAAAAAAAGATTAATTCTGGACTCAAAATATAATATTTGACATTTAAGCCCAGAAAAATTTCAATTTTAAACAAGAAACAGTTGCATTTAATCAAAGAGATGAATTATGAACCAGAAATATAATAGTTGAGATTTCAAGCAAAAAAGATTTAAATCTTTAATCAAAAACAGTAGAATTCAACCAAAAAAGACGAATTTTCATCAAAATAGTTGAAGCTTCAATAAAAATAGATTAATTTTAAACCAACCAGTTTAATTTTTAACCGGATAAGATTTTTCAGTTAAGAAAGAAAAGAATTTCAAACAAATTCTTGGACTTTCAAACCAAAAAGGCGAATTCTCTAGAAAATAGTTGAATTTTCAAACCGAAAAAAATAAATTTTCAACCATAAAGTTAATTTGCAACCAAATAACAGTTTCTACAAAAAAAAGAGGATTTTCAACCCAAAAAGCCGAATTTTTGACAAAAAAGTTGAATTTTCAACACAAAAATATGAATTTTCGAAAAAATAGTTAAATTCTCAAACAATAAAAGGAATGTTTTAAAAAGTAGTTCCACTTTCAACCAATTAGTTGAATTTTAAACCAAAAAGATTAATTCTCAATGAAAAACTAAACTGTTGAATTTTTAACTAAAAACTATCAATTTTCAATGAAAAAACGAGAAAAAAGGGCACTTTTTTGAAAACAGAGGAAACATTTTTGTAAGCATTTCGAAAAATTAGTATTCACATTGATATTTTCTTTCAATCAAATTACATAGCAGAGTTAGAATAAATTTATATTAATTATAATATGCATAAAGTCTCTATGTATTACATTTATTATATAACAGAATATAAAATTATAACATAAATGATTTATTTATTTCATTATAATTATTTATTAAACACGTAATTAATAATCGATCCTAATGTATTAATTATTTGAAATGAGAAACAATAATTATGTTATAACCTCATTGCAAGGATATTCATACAAACTTTATTATTTACAATGATTTTTACATACATCAAGTACTTTTCATGTTTAAAAATTGCTAATTTTGTATTAAAATAAAGACTACGTTGGGAAAAAAATTATTTAGGAATATTTTTTTCAGGTTAATTTTTAAGATTAGAAAAAATGTTATAAAATAGGAATTTTCTTTTTCTTTTTAATATATTATATTGAAGAAATTATTATTTTATTTGTATAGCCATGTTTTATAGATTTTTTTATGGTTTGACGCAAACATTGTAAATATTCTTTTTTTTAGAGTATTTAAAAAAATTGTAAAAAATTGCAGCAAATAATATAATGAATTCAAAAACATTCATGGCTTGAAAATGAGCTAAATTTTAAAATGATCAATTTTAAATAAATATTTGTTTATCTATTCATAAATGTGCTATTGAAATTTAAACACTTTTATGTTCTTCGAGTTTGAATATGTTCAATTCTAAACACATTATTAGAAAAATTGTTATTTTTTGAACATTTCCAATTCTAATGTTTTCCATTTAATTTGAAAACTTTAAAATTCTTACAATATGCAATTAGTAAATATGCAAATATTTTTATTTTTAATTATCATTTTGAGTTTAATTTTCAATAATAACCTTTAAATGTTATTATAAAAGTATAGTAAAGAAATATTAAATAAAACTTGAAACGGAGACTATACAATTAAACAATAATGAAATTTTAGTTATAAACGACATCACTTAAAAATAATGGCAACGCAAAAAGCAACTAAAAAGTGGGGAAAATATGGTATCTCAAAGCAATATCTCGTTTTTTAAATTATAATCAATTTTTCGCTCAAAATTTAACATTTTATTTTGAACCTTTCACGCTTGTCTGTCACGATTTACAAGATATATTTTTAAAATACTTCACTTTACATAAATGGAATATTTTTCACGGAAATTCATATTGAAAACTGAATCGACAAGGTCCAATTTTCTGTATCAACGTTATACATCACACACTTTTTTAAATTCTATTTTATAGTATTCTCTAAAATCTTTATAAAATAATTCTTTTCCAAATTTCCTGCAAAATAATTTACGTGAAAAACCGGTTTTTGTATCAGTTTTTAATAAAAAGCTAGCTTCTCAAGCCTCATTTTTCTATATAGAGAAAATAAAAAAATACAAAATAATATAAATAAATAATATACAAATAATAATAATAGAAAAAAATATTTTAAAAGACTTAAAGCTTTATATATATATAATTAAAATTTAATGATTTTTAAGGATTTAATTAGTTTTATCTTATTTGGTGAAGAATTTAACTACTTGGTTGAAACTTCAACTACTTGAAAAAAAAGTAAATTTATTGAAAATTGAAAATTTACCTATTTCATTTTTAGATTTTTCTTGACTAAAAACTCATCTTTTGGGTTGAATGTTGAACTCTTTTCTTCAAAATTCATTATTTTTGTTGAAGATTCATTATTTTAGATGAAAATTCATCTCTTTGGTTGAAAATTTTACTATTTGTCGAAAATTAGTTGTTTTTTTTTTGGTTGAGAATTAGTTATTTCAACTGAAAATATAAATTTTCCATGTTTGGTTGAAAATTAATATTTTAAATTGAAAACTGATTATATTAATTGAAAATTCATGTATTTTGTTCAAAATTCGTCTTTATTGGTAGAAAATGAATCTTCTTGGTAGAAAATGCATTCTTTTTGGTAAAGAATGTAACTGTTTGGTTGTAAATTAATATATTTTTGTTGGGACTTCAACAATTTTGATGAGAATTCGTATTTTTTGGTTGAATTCTACTGGCTTTTATTTTTAATTAAAATCTTTTTGTTTGAAATATCAACTATTACATGTTTTGTTGAAAATTAATTATTTTTGGTGGAAAAATCTATTACTTGATTTAAAGTTGAACTATTTTTCTTAAATTGATTTTTTTTGTTTGTTAAAGATTCATCATTTTAATCAATAATTGATATTTACGGGTCGAAAATTAATCTGCTTTGTAGAAAATTCGTCTGTTTGGCTTGAACATTCAACAATTTGCTAGAAAATTAAACTATTTGGTTGAAAATTAATTTTTTGTTTAAATTCATATTTTTGGTTAGAAATTCAACTATTTGGTGAAAACTTTAACATTTTGGTCAAAAATTAACTTTTTTTCATGAAAAATCACATTTCCAGGTTGGAAATTTACCTTTTTTTATAGATAATTTGTCCTTTTGGCTTGAAAATTCAACAACTTTGTTGAAAAATTGATGTATTTTGATGAAAATGCATCTTGGTGAAAAATTCATTTTTTTTGTTAAGAATTCAACTATTCGGTATGAAATTAATGTATTTTGTTGAAAATAATTCTTTTTGGTTGGAAAATCAATCCTTACTTTTGAAAATTCATCTTTTCGGTTGAAGATTCAACTATTTAGTTAAAATTGTTGTTTATTAGAAAATTCGTTTTCTTTTTGGTTGCAAATTCATCTCTTTTAGTAGAAAATATTTTTTTGGTTGAAAATTAAAATGTTCGGTTGAAAATTGATATGTTTTGGTTGAGGATTCAACTATCCTGTTTAAAAATCGTATTTTTTGATTGAAAAATAAACTACTTGGTTTAAAGTTTAACTAGTTTAAAAAAAATTGCTACAATTAATTCATCATTTTAGTTGAAAATTCATCACTTTAGTTGAAAATTGATCTGATTTGTTAAAATTTCATTTGTTTGGCTTGAAAATTCAACAATTTGGTAGAAAATTAAAATATTTGGTTGAAAATTAACTTTTTGGTTGAAAATTCATGTTTTTTGTTGTAAATTCCAATATTTTGTTAAAAATTCGTCATTTTTGGTTTAATTCAACAGATTGAAAATTCGTTTGGGTTTCAAATTAAATTGTTCAACTGAAAATTTTGAAAATTCCATTCTCGATTTAAAAAAATCTTTTTAATTTGAAAATTCAACTATTTGGTTTGAAATTCATCCTTTTTTATTGAAACTTCATCTATTTGGTTGAGGATTCCACTATTTTGTTAAAAAAATTTCTCTTAGTAGAAAATTCATCATTCTTGGTTAAAAAATCGTCTTTTTGCGTTGAAAATGAACTTTTTTGCCATAGATTCAACTTTTCGGGTTGAAACTTGAAGTGTCTTCTGAAAATTTCGACTTTTTGGCTAGAAAAATTGCAACCATTTGGTTGAAAATGCACTTTAGTTGATTAAAAGTTCAAGTATTTTGATAAAGTCATCTTTTTTTTTTGTAGAAAATTCAATTGTTTTATTAAAATTTCGTCCTTTTGGATTGAAAATTCATCTTTTATTGTAGAAAAGTCGTCTTATTTGTTGAAAATTTATCTTTCTTGGTTGAAAATGAACTTTTTTTTACTTTTAAGTTCAATTATTTTGTTATTAATTCCAATCTTTGGTGAGAAATTAATTTTGCTTTCGTTGAAAATTCATCTTTTCGGGTTTAAAAATTCATATATTTTGTTAGAATCTTTTTAGGTCGAAAATTGAACCATTTTATTGAAAATGCAATATCTTTCGACTCAAAATATCAGGAATCAAAAGTTTTTCACATTGAATTCAGTATAAGGTACTTGAATTAATTTTTCCCCAAAGAATTGATATTATTTATAATATTCAGGAAGAAAATCCTTTATTATAAAGGGCACTTTAATTTATTATTTTCATCGTCATTGTGATTTTTTTTTTATTTGCCACGAACTTTGACGTAGTTTTCAAGCCTCAGGTATATATGAAAAGTCTGCGACGAGCTTTGCTTTTTTGCCAGTTTCATTCACTTTTTAACACTTGCAAGAATGTTAAGGTGTGGGTGAAATTCCAGGTTTTCGAGTCTTACTACTTCATGCTTTGTGTTTTGTGAAAAAGGAGAAAATGCATAGAAAAGTCGAGATTTTAAAAAGACTTTTCAGGTTTCCTGAGGACTGTGAGATGCATTCGTACTTCGCTGAACTTTCATGCTTTGGTACTACCAAAGCGACACAAAAATTTCACTGAATTAAGAAACTTATTACATGTAAAGTCTAAAAATTATTATTATTTTTTTATTTCAACAAGAAACAATAGCATAGCTTTTTTGGAAGTTTAAAGTAACAATTATTATATTTTGTGCTTCTTTTATGCATAAAAAGCTTTTTCCTACAAAATTTGTATGAAGGTCAAAAATTAATTTACAAATTTTAAACTAAGGCAGAAGTAATGAAAATGCGACAATTTTTTGAAGATGTTTTACGAAAATATTAGGCAGTTTAATTCCTTTTTTTATGGATGTAGCACAAAAATGATGTAGAAAATTAACCTGGCCCAAAATTATCTACAAAAAGTGGAAAAAGAATCATTTTTCACAAAAATAGTGGTATAATACGGGAATAAATTATTTCAAATAAAATAATGTAAATACTATATTGTACTCAATATGAAATACTTTAAATTCCTAAGATTTCCAGCTGAAATATATTGCATTTTCAACAAAATAGTTGAATTTTCAACCAAATATTTCATTTTCAACCAAGAATGATGAATTTTCAACCAAGAAAGATGATTTTTCTAACATAAAAGATGAATTGTCAATCCAAAAGGACAATCTTTTAATAAAACAGTGGAATTTTTCAGCAAAAAATATGACTTCATCCAAATAGTTGAATTGTCAACCTACAAAGATGCACTTTCAACCAAAAGGTCAAATTTGAAAACAAAAAAAAATAGAATTCAAATAAAAACAGTTTAATTTTCAAGCCAAAAAGACGATTTTTTAGAAGACAACTGAATTTTCGACAAAAAAGTACATTTTCAACGAAAGGCGAATTTTCAAGCAGTCGAGTTAGGCAAAAAAAAACTAATTTAAAAAAAAAGAGTTGAATCTTCAACCAAATAATGAACTTTCAAACAATAAAGATTAATCCTAAAGAAAATAGTTAAATTCTCAACTAAAACGATTTTTTTAAACGATCGTCAAATTTTCAGTTTACCAAATTAATTTTCAACAAGAAAATAATTTTTTACCAGTTGAATTCAACTAAAGAAGAAACAATTTTTAACCAAATAGTTGAATGCTGAACCAAGAAGATGCATTTTCAACCAACAAGAATAATTTTCTGACCAAAAATATGAATTTTTGATCAAATACATACATTTTCTACCAAATAGTTGAATTTTAAACTTATACAGAATAAATCGATGGATTTTCAACTAAAAAAAAAATATTTTTTAAACCAAAAGTGGAATCGTCAAATTTTTAGTTTGAAAAACCAATTTTCAATAACGAAAAACTAATTTTTAATCAGTTGACATTTACCAACAAAGAAGAATTCTTAAGCAAATAGTTGAATGTTGAACCCATTTTCAGCCAACAATATTAATTTTCTTACCAAAAATACGAATTTTCCAAAAAAGAAATGAATTTTCTACCACACAGTTAAAATAATAAATAAAATAAATAAAATTAGTAACATAAAATTCTAAACAAAAATGAAATAGTGAAATTTGTAGATGAAAAAACAAATTTTTAACAAAATAATTTAATCTTCAACTCAAATAAAAACAAAATGAATCGGACAGAAAACAACAAGAATTTCAACAATTTAGTTGAATCCTCAAAAAAATAGATTCATTTTCAACCAACCAGTTACATTTATAACCAAAAAGGTGAATTTTTTTCCCAAAAGAGTTGAATTTTCGAATAATAAAAACTAATTTTTATCAAGAGTTAAATTTTGAATCAAAAACGATTTTTTAGTCAATGAAAAAAAAACAAATTTCATAAAAAAATTTGAATTTTCAGGACAAAAAGGCGAGATTTCTACCAAAAAGATGAATTTTCAACCAAAAAGATTAATTTTCTATCAAAAAGACGAATTTTCAACAAAATACATAAACTTTTAACCAAATAGTTGAATTTCAAACCAAGAAGATAAAATTTCTGCCAAAAAAGACGAATTTTCAATAAATTAAATAAATTTTCACTCAATTAGTGGAATTTTTATACTAACAAAGATCAATTTTGATCCAAAAATACAATAGTTAAATTTGTATTACAATAAATAAATTTGAAAAGAAAGAATTTTCTACAATACAGTGGAATTTCATGCCAAATAGTTGAATCTTCAAACCAATAGTTCAATTTTTTAACTGAAAAAAATCAGTTCTTAATCCAAAATTCAATAGTTAAATTTGTATTACAAAAAATAAATTAAAGAAAAAAAGAATTTTCTACAATACAGTGGAATTTTATGCCAAATAGTTGAATCTTCAACGAAATAGTTGAATTTTTAAACTAAAAAAAAATCAATTTTTAATCCAAAATTCAATAGTTAAATTTGTATTACAAAACAATAATGTTAAGAAAAAAAAGAAAAAAATGAACCAAACAGTTGAATTTTCAACAAAAAATTACATTTCTAACCAAAAAAAGTGACTTGTACAACAACAAAAACGAATTTTGAAAAAAAAAAGCATAATTTATGAAACAAACAGTTAAATGTCCAGTTGAAAATGTAATAGTTTATATTTATTTCTACCAAAAAATATTTACATTTTAAATTTAGTACAGTTCATTTGAATAAAAAAATTAATTTGAAACAAACCTGTTTAATCCTCAAATATAACAGATTAGTTTTCAATCAGGCTGTTGCATTTTTAACCAAATAAATTAAATTTCCACCAAAAAAGATGAATTTTCAACTAAGTACATACATTTTTAACCAAATAGATGAATTCTAAACCAAGAGGATTCATTTTTTACAAAAAATGAATTTTCAACGAAATAGTTAAATTTTCGAGCAAATAGATCAATTTTTAACTGAAATGAATAATCTCCAACTAAAAAAATGAATTTTTAACAAAGTAGTTCGTCTTTTGACTAAATATTTTAATTTTCTAAAAAATCGTTAAAGTTTTGTTTTTTAGTGTAAGACAGCATAGAAAAATCGTTGCCCCCCCCCCAAGCAACTAGTTTGGTCATATATATTTTTTAATTAAAAAATACGTTATATGAATTAATTTTTATTTAAATTTAAAGCGAAGGGTCAAGGCAATATAAAAAAACGAATTGCGTGACTCCTTAACTTGAAAATCATGAAAATAATTTCTCAAAGACTCCATAAATTTCTCGTGGTTTTTAATTTTCTTTTAGAGTACAAAAAAGTGTGACACTTTCAGTTTTATTTCCTAATTAAAGAAAACGTGTTCGCTTCTTATTTGTCTCAAATAACCATTTTTCTCTTTTACTTTTTTTCTCTTTTCACTTTTATTCCTCTTTCTCTCTGGCTTTTCTATTTATTTTTTCTCACTCAAACACGAAGTGACGCAGGGAGAAAAAATATATTTTTTTTACTTTTATGGTACATCAGTTGCCTCTAAATGAGGTGCCATAATTACTCGCGGTACGTTTCCTTTCCTAATGAATTCCTCAGATTAATTACACAGTTGAATATATTTCTAAAGGATATCTTTCGAAATTTCAGAGACTTTTCCTTACTGTGAATCAATTAAATTTTTCTGAAAATTAATAACTGGATTCCGGCTATGATAATTATTAAAATTTAACTGATTTTTAGTTAAAAAATACTAATCTTCAGTGAAATTCAATTTCTTTTTGGATAAACTAATTGGTTTTTGATTGTTTAAAGTTGTTTTATATCTCAAATTTGTAAATTAAATTCACATATAATTCGTTTTAACAAATAAAATCATGTATTTTTCAGATATTCCTTATTCTTCAGATTATTATCATTCCGTGATTAAATTCACAATTTTTGTACAATGCTTTTTTTTTGTACGTTTTATACCAGAAATCGGTACTTTTAGGAAAAAAATTATTGAACCAAACTAAGATACAACATTTTTTAACAGTTTTAGGTTATGCTTGCGTTTTACATAAATCGGTTATTAAAAAAATATCATTTGACTTCAAAAATTAAACTTACAATCTTGGAACAATTTTAGGTTATTTTAAAAATTTTACCGCAAATCGGGAATTTTGAACAATAATCGTTTGACTTCAATAATTAAACTTACAAATTTGAGCAACTTTCGGTTATATTAGCGTTTTTTGTCGGAAATTGGTATTCAGATATCAATCTTCATCAATTATAAAAAATATTGCCCTTTCTTTTATTTTCAGTAGTGTAGCTGTATCAGTTCTATTCCACATATCGACCGAGCAAGTTTATGTTTTGTGCTAAGTTAGCGACAGTAGGTAATACCGACTGTCGGTAATGCAGATACCCGATAGGTTATTAGCTTTACAGGCCGATTAAAAAATGATTATATAAAAAGTACTGACCTCCCTGTTTCACCGACTGATGGTAAAACTAATAAACCATCAGGAATATGCGCTATCGACCATCGTTAATACCCACTGTCGGTAATTTAGCATAAATCAGAACCTTGCTCGGTTGATAAGTGAAGTAGAAATATCACAGCTATACTACTCTTTTCCATTTTTGTAGATAATAGATGCCATAAAATACATTGCTTACTGAAAAGTACTTAAATTTAACTAATCTCGATAATTGGAAACTGGCGAACGGTTTGAGGAGACATAACTTAAATTTGAGTAATTATTAGTAAAATTTAACTAATTCAGATATAAAGTTTGCTTACGTAAAAGCCGCCAGCACAAAGTTTCGACATATTAGGTTCTTAAAGTTAAGAAGCTTTAAGTACCATCAAACTTTTAAACTTCGATCGCGTCGATAACAAGCACCGGGTGGATATATATCGAACGGTGGTACTTGAAAAGTAGGTTCGTAGGTTAATTCTAAAGTGACACAAAGTCGATATGAAGGGGCGAGAGATTATTGAAAAGCACGGTGACGCACAACCCTTTATATATATTCTAAATTGGATAACTGTAATGATATCAAATTTATTAATTTATTTCAACCAAAAAAGGCTTTTTTACCATAAAGGATTAATTTTCGATTTAAAAGGACGAATTTTCAACAAATAGTCCAATTTTTTACCAGAACAGATGACTGTTTACCATAAAAGTTTCATTTTCAACAAAATGATCAAATTTTCAACAAAATAGTTGAATTTTTAACAAATTGTTGAATTTTCAACAAAAGAGATGAATTTTCAATAAAGAAGGACGAATTTTCGGTCCAAATAGACGAATTTTTAATAAAAGAGTTAAATTCTCGACAAAAAAAATAGAATAACTTTTCAACAAAATACTGGAATTAAAAAAATATTATTACATTTTTAACAAAATAGTTTAATTTTTAACACAATCCTCAAATTTTGTACCTATAAAGAAGAATTTTCAACCAGATATTCTAATTTTTATTCAGTAATATCAATTTTCTATGAACAAGACAAATTTTCAACGTAATACATACATATTCAAATGAATATTTGAGCAAATGAAAATGAAAAAGATAAATTTTCGATAAAAAAAAATGATTTTTAACAAAAAAGAACAACAAATTTCTATTAAAATAGTCAAAGTTTTAACCAGAAAGATGAATTTTCAAGTAAAATGATGAACCTGCACCCCAAAAAATAAATTTTCAAGAAAGTCGTTTAACTTTCAAATAAAGAAGGCAAATTTCCTACCAAAAAGACGAATTTTCTGCAAAAAAGTTAAATTTTCAAGGAGCAAATATTAATTTTCTACCAAAAAGACAAAATAATAAACAAAACAGTTTCATTTTCACCAAAGAGAGTTATATTTTTAATTTAAATGATTAATGGTTAACAAAAAAAAATTATTGTACGAAGAAGTTCAATCTTAAACTCAGAAGTTGAATTTTGCAACCGAAAGACGAATTCTTAACAAACAAAGGTTTTTCAGTTAAGAAAGAAAAAAAGTTGAAAAAATGAGTTTTTGGGATAATAGTTTAATTTTCAACAAGCTAATTAAATCAACAAAAAAATAGTTTAAGTTGTAATACAATACTGGAATTTTCTACCTACACATAAATGTTCAACCAATTATACGAATTTTCAAACAAAAAAGAATAAATTTTCACCAAAAACAGTTGAATTTTAACCCGTAAAATTGAATTCTTAACAAAAAGATGAATTCTTATAAAAAATTATAATAGTTGATATTTCAATTTTAAAAAAATCAACAAAATAATTACATTTTCTACTTACAAAAATGTATTATCAACCAAAAAGACGAAATTAATTTTCGAAAACAAAAAATGCATTTTTCACCAAGTAGTTCAGATTTCAATCAAAACAGACAAATTTTCTACCGAAAAGACGAATTTTCTACAAAAAAAGTTAAATTTTCAATCCACAAATATTAATTTTCTACCGCAAAGATGGATTTTCATCCTAGAAGTTGAATTTTACAACTGAAAACACGAATTTTCTGTAAAACAGTTGAACTTTCAACCCGAAAATATGAATTTTCAACAAAATAGTTAATTTTTAATCAAACCGTTTGCAGTTTTACCAAAATTGGAAATTTCAAACCAAAAATATTATCAAATTTCTACGAAAAAAAAATTTGTTGAACTGAAAAAGAACAATTTTCAACCGAAAATAAAGAAGGACCATTTCCCGTTAAAAAAATTAATTTTAAACAAAAAAATTAATTTTCAACAAAATAGTCAAACTTTCAACCTAAGAGATCAATTTTCAACTGAAATGATCAATCTCTAATTGGAATGGTCAAATTTTGAGTCAAAAAATTATTTTTAAACAAAAAAAAAAAAAATTTTCACCCGAAGAGAAGAATTTTCAACGAAAAAACGATTTTTTAACAAAGTGGTTCTGCCTTCAACCAATTAGTTCAATTTTCCACTAAAAAATATGAATGTTATACAAATAATGTAATAGCAAATATTTCAGAAAAAGAAGATTTTAATTTTTGATAATAAACAGTTGATTTCAACCAAAAAATGAATTTTCAACAAAATAGTTGAACCTTCAACGAAAGAAGATTAATTTTCAATAAAGCAATTGCATTTTTATCAAAAAATAATAAATTTCTACTAAAAACAGTTGAATTTTCAACCGAGAAAGCTATTAGTTGAATTTTCAACACCAAAATATGAATTGTCGACAAAAAGTTAATTTTTTAACTAAACAACTGCAGTTTTACCAAAAAGAGGAAATTTTAAACCAAAAAGATTGTAACATTTGTAGGAAAAAATGCGAATTTTCAACTAAAAAAGAACAATTTTCAACAAAATATAAAGAAGGAACATGTCCTGTTAAAAAAAAATTAATTTTAAACAAAAAAATTACTTTCAACAAAATAGTCAAGCTTTCAACCAAA
>JAABKJ010006699.1:0-21687 GCA_011634705.1 Andricus grossulariae
AAAACAGATGTAAATTGAGACGTAAGCCTTTACCTTATTGCGGTTTCGATGGCGCTTTTCTTTAATGTAAAATGGTCGACAATAATCGACCCCGACACTAAGAAATGGTCTAGTTAGGAACAATCGATTCTCAGGGAGATTTCCCATAATGTAATTGACACCGCGCGGCTTTGCTCGAAAACATGCGATACATTGTCGCATAGTTTGACGGGTGACATTTCGACCATCAATTGGCCAGTAATGTTCGCGGATTCCGTACAGAACAGCTTGGGAACCAGCATGCATTTGCTTAAGGTGCTCGTTTCGTATAATCAAACGAGTAATGTGATGATTTCGTGGTAATAAAATGGGGTGTTTTTGATTCTCTGGAATTTTTGCATTTTCATGGCGACCGCCAAACTTGAGAATTCCTTTATCCAGAAAAGGATTCAAAGAAAGCAATTTACTGTGTGAACCTATGCTTTTACCTTGTGAAAGAGACCGTATTTCTTTTGAAAATGCCGTTGACTGTGCGAGTTTCAGAACTGAAAGATGGGAGGCATCGAGCTCGCCTTCTGATAATGGACCAGAAATTTTGTCTTTATTTTTTGTATTGTTTATAAAACGACGGCAATAAGCTAATACCCTATTAAGAGTTCTGATGGATGAATATTTTTCTAAAATATTCCAATCAGAGCTGGTGATTTTGCAAGAAATAATCTTGGGATCCTTGCGTTTCTCAGGATCATCGCCCTAGTGAAACTGCATTTGAGGCCACGTGTCATGATCTTGATAGAGCCATTGTGAGCCATGTTGCAAAAATTTGTTTATTAAAAATTCATGTGGAGTTTGCCCTTTTGAAATAAGGTCTGCTGGATTTTCATGCATGGGAACATGTCTCCAGTCATGTGGGTCGGTGAGTGTTTGAATTTCTACCACGCGATTGGCTACAAATGTGTTCAAAGTATAAGACGGGCTGTTAATCCAATGCAGAGTAATGGTGGAATCGGGCCACAATTGAATTTTATCTACCTTTATTTTTAAAGATTTACTGGTAATTGTGAGAAGATTTGCCAATAAAAAAGCGGCGCATAATTCTAACTTGGGAATTGAAATTTGTTTCATTGGCGCGACTCTAGATTTTGAACAAATCAGCGACACGTGATTGTTTCCCTGATTATCAGTGGAGCGAAGATATAAACAGGCTCCGTATGCTTTTTCACTGGCATCACAAAAACCATGAATTTGAAGTTCGACGCAGTTTGGGACGCTAATGCACCTATTGAATTGTATATGATTTAAAAGAGGCAGTTGATTTCTGTATTCAAGCCATGTCTTGTGTAAATTCGATGGAACCTCTTCGTCCCATGAAAGCTGAGTATTCCAAAGACTTTGAATAAAAATCTTTGCTGTTACAAGTACTGGACCTAACAATCCTAGTGGATCAAAAAGTTTAGCGGTTCGTGAAAAAATGGACCGCTTGGACACTCGATTTGACGAGTCTGTCAGATTGACCGTGTACAAAATTGAATCTTCGCGTAGGTTCCAAAAAAGTCCTAGAGTTTTAATTGTTTCGGATGGATCTAGTGATATGTGTGAATCTCGTGAGTCATTTTTGAACTCTGTGATAAGCCTGGGATCATTGGGCCCCATTTGCTGAGATTGAAACCTCCCTTGCTTAAAAGTTCTATCAAAATCATTTCGAAGGACAAGAGCTTCTTCAAATGTATTTGCTCCTGCTAACAAGTCGTCGACGTAAAAGTCACTTTGTGAAATCGCAGCAGCGACTGGATATTTTTCGCTTTCATCTTCTGCTAATTGATTAAGCGCGCGGATTGCGAGAAAAGGTGCCGAAGCCGTACCGAAAGTTACAGTATTTAAAGTGTAAATTTTCATGGGTTCATTTCGGTTTTCGCGCCAAAGGATTTTATGATAAGGTCTATGTTCCTCGTATAATTGAATTTGCCGATACATTTGCTCGATATCAGCAGTGAGCGCAAAGGGATGCTTTCGAAATCGTGTAAAAATTAAAAAAAGGTCGTCCTGAATTGTTGGAGAACATCAGAGCCTATTTTCTAATATCTAATTTGACAGAGGAGAGACCGAGGAGGAATTGACCGAGTAAATTGGAAGCGGATACAATTGCTTCAAACTGCGTTTATAACGCCTGACGAAGATGGGATAGTGCCGTTGAAAAAACGATAGGCACCTTGGTTGTAAGGTTACTCGTTTTTAGGATTGCATGATGCGACAGAATAAATTTCTAGACTGAAGACTTATCGTCTTTTAATTCGGACATGTGTCCCTCGTTCAAATATCCCTGAATGCCCTCAGAATATTGAGATTTGAGTTATGGATTTTTTGAGAATTTATTTTCTAGAGAATGAAATTGATTGAAAGCTGCCTTACGAGATTCGCCTAATTTAAATTTATTTTCATTAAAAGGCAATTGTACGACATAACGTCACGATTCATCACGTCGAGTAGTTTTTTTATAATGCGACTCGTAAGCTTCTTCTTCTTCTTTTGAGCGTTTTAACGTTTCCCGGCTGGAATCTAATTCCGATAAAAGTAATAGTTCTGAGAATTTTGTGAAGTTGCAATATACCTTTCCTAGTTTTGCGTGATTTTGATGAAACAAACCTGTTACTACCCAACGTAGATCAGTTTCTTGGAAAACAGCAGGGTAATTTGTAATTGGGATTTTACCAGGGCACAAAAAATGATAAAAATATTGCGCACGGAGAATAATGTCGACCTCGGCTGGATAATGAAATTCTGGATCTGCCAGAAAGAGATCTTGTGAAATTGCAAATGAAGTGCGATCGACAGATAATGTAGGCATAGTCGTGTCGATTTGTGTTACAACAAATGCTGATAAATCATGCTGGGAATTATTGTATCGAGATCTGATAGTCGCGGACGTAGTGTATTTGACACTTGTAGAAAGCTCGTCGACAGTATGAAGTGGAATATTGACTGCTATCCTTTTAAGTCCAATTTTATTTGCGAATTCCTGTGTAATTAAGTGATATTGAGAACCAGAATCTAACATAATGCGACATGGATGTGAATTACCTTTGGTATCGATCAGATCAGCGATGGCTGTGGCTAGAACCACTTCCTACAGCACTAAAATTTGTTGCAGACCAGCAGGCTTTGATTCTGTTGGTTGACGAAGTTAGGAGGGTTCTGAAGGCTGAGAAGACTATACAAACGTCTCAGAACCTTGATTATTAAAATGCAAAAGGGAATTATGTCTTTTTCCACATATGCGACAACCTCCTGGTAAACAATTTTTTGGATGATGAGTTCCTCGTAAACAATTGAAACAAAGACTGGCTATTTTGCTGCCTCGTATACATCCTTGGGAGAGAGTCCTAAAAATTTATTACATACAAACACGCCGTCCTCTCCCTCACAAATTTAACATAATTTCTTCGTGTAAGCAGGTTTTGACTGAGCGTCACGTGAAATCTGGGCCGCTGATGTAGCAACGCCCGTAAATGGATGTTGAGAACGCGAATTCTGTCGTGAATAAAGACCACTTTTTGAATTTGAAATTTTGTCTGCACTATTTGCTTAACTGATATCAGCCCTTGCCTCCTCTATCTGGGAGCGCCGCTGTAAAAAGTTTAACATATCTTGTAAAGAGGGAGAATCCTTGTCACAAATAGATTCTTCCCATTTTTCGATTGTGTAATTGTTCAATTCACGTTTAATTAAATGGACAAGGAAAGCATTCTCTTTATCTACATCGACTTTTAATGCGTAAAGAGCTTTGAGATGTTTTTGCGCAGTATCATATAAGAAACGAATTAAAAATTCTTTTGAAACTAGTGGTAATCTGAAAATAGCCTTTACATGACTATCACTAATAAATTTTTTATTATGGTACCGATTTTTTAAAAGCTCAAAAGCTACTGTGTAATTTTCGTGAGTCGTTTGAAGAAACGCGATTATATTCGCTGCGTCGCCTGTTAAGCAACCCTTGAGATAAAGAAATTTCTCAGTTTCTGATAGGTCCAGATCATTGTGGATCATTCAGTTGAATGAATCAAAGAATCCCAACAACGTGTCAAGACTGCCTGAAAATGTTCAGAATCACTGTTTAAATTCATGAGATCAATATCAAAATCATTAGTCGACATGACGTTAGTGTTAAGAGTAGATTCTAAAGCAGAAGTAAGTGTACTAGATCCTCGAGCCGAAGAATTTGTAGTTGATCCTTCAGCAGAAGAGTTAGCATCAATAATGACAATAACAGAACTGACAGATGGTTGTGAAGCTGAAGCTGTTGAAACGACAGCACGTTCTCTCTCGTTAATTATATCTTCTCCTACGTCACCGTCAGTCAACTTTTCTAATTGATCTTGACAAATTTCAAATTCTGCCTGAAGAGGTAAATGTTTATCCTTAAACCTATTTTCTAGATCAAGCGTTTCTATATCAGTATCGACACTGATTGAATTTAATGTTTTTTCAAAGTTGGTTAAATGGCGTTTTATCGTACCACGTTTTTTCTTTAAAATTGAAATGTCTTTTTGCAGGTTCGCTGGTTGCCGCGTGGTCAAGTGAGGCGTTATCGTCTGTTTCTGGTATTGTGGATGTTAAAATATGTGAACGATTGGAAATTGGAATAACATATAAAATTGGAAGATTGGTAGTTCTAATAACCAACTTACTTGGGACTTCTCTGCGAACGAAGTGAGAAGTTTCTATGATGTGTATCTGCTCACTAGGATGGATGCTGTATAATTGTGTCCATCGCACAATTATCAGGCCAGTGATGAAATGTCCGAATCTGCTTGGATCTCGGATTCAAGCTGTAATGCTTAATCGGCCACGGAAATATCCGCTGGAACCCAAATGAAAGTTGAAAATTCTGAGATTCTCCTGATCTCAAAACGGAAGCTGTGATGCTTATTGATCCACGGGGATGTTCGCTGGATCACAACTGAAAGTTGGCCCAAGATGGATGTCTGGACCTCTTGTAAAACGATCACTGTAATTGTACAATGTTCTGGATTTTGTGATCCCGATTTGAATATCACTTTTGTCGAGAGTAATTGTAACTATCACGATTGCACTGGATATCACTTTAAATTTTCTGAGGGTCGCTAATTTTCGGTTGAATAACGAACGCAAAGCACTATGTTTTTTAATCGACACGACGCTTTAGTGTTTGTCGGTCGACGTTGTTTACCCGGCTCGAAGGACCAAAAAATGTTTATGTTATTTGTAATGGTGATTAAACTTTGAAACGTGTATTGGTTATAATAAAGTTTATTTTACACACACGTCCAGATAAATTAACGTTTTTTTATAAAACAGGAAAAAAAACAGTTTAAAAATTAGAAAGCAAAGTTGAGACACTATTTGGTTTGTTACTTTTGAAATGTGCAAAATGTAATATAGTCTCGATCAAATCGGAGGATGAGTTCCACGTTTAGTGACAGTCGCAATTGTAATGCTTAGTCCCTAAATGGCAAGTCTCGATGAATAGTTGAAGTCTCTAGAAATCTATCTACAAAAATAGTAGGGATGCAATTGCTTAGCATCTATTGGTTAGTTACAAAGAGGGTGGGAATCGAAGTTCACACCCACATCGGCATGATCGAGGCGGCAGGCCCTGAATGCCTGGCCAAAACCGAACGAGACCTAGGATGAGTAAAACCCAAAATTATAAAGTATATAGAGACAATAAATCTGCAAGCTGAAATTGGCGACAAAAGCAATTTTAAGAAAGGATGAGTTTTCCCTGGAGATGTCTATTAGGAGCTTAGGATCTGGACCTAGACAATTTTGGTCACTTAGTCGTATCATAAAATGCAGCTGCTTACCCTAAACTTTAATTACATGGTTTTAAGAATTCATTGAATGATTTAAATAGACAGAAATGCTGAGAGAGAGATTACCCTAAACTACTTTAAGGATTTGATATTTAGTATTTAGAAATTTTACGATGTAACACATATATTTTATGCCTAAATTCAATTCTTTTCCATTTTCAGCACGCTGAGGAGGTAAAAGATATTAATCGATTTAAAAAAATTTACAGTATATTTAACTCATCAATAACTAACAATTTTTTGCTAATAGAAATCGATGGCAAGAAATTCATTTTTTTCGGCCCACCCTTACGTACATGCGACATACACCTAGTATGTATGCTAAACGCAATATGCACATTGTGTCAATCATGTCTGTTTACGAATAATATTACTCAAATCTATTCTCTTAGTGAAACTATTTTTTTTAGATTGGCTTTGAGGGTAGTTGTCCTTAACATCTAGTTGGTTGAACTCATTACTTCACTCAAGATTGTTGAACTTTTTAATAGAATTATATACTTTTATTTCCACTTGCACATATAGTTTTGCGAGCATTATTTATTTACGCCGTACCTCAGAATTCTTCAGTATATTTGAAAGAAGCTACAACCTCTGTAAAAAATTACACTCTTAGACTTTCACAGATTTTGACCACGCATTTGAAATTCTAAAGACGTTCTTATTTATTATTATCAGTTCACGCGAATCGCAAATTCATCAACCTGAAGCGATTGGCCCTGGTTTTTCTTCGCGAATCTTGAAGGTCTTGATACTTTCATAGTTGTGGCAATCGATAAATTCGTTATTCTCACTATTTTGGTTCATTCAAAAAATCAATCAGTAATTCAGATAACCTTTACTATTGATTTGACTTGTTATGGAAGTAATATTAGTTGATGCTTCAACAGTTCACTTTACGCCTCAGTCATTCGGTCTTTCCATAAAAAAACACTGCAGCGCTTACATTCGTATAGTAACGGTTAACGATGCTCACAGTCGAATGTGTACTAAAAAAATTAATTTTGTTCTTGCGTAGTTCTTTAATTCATTTAATCTCAATCCAACGATCACTGATTAGTCTTATAATAGTATAAAATTACCACCCCAATATGAACAAAATATCTGCCAGGGCAGACCAACCATGCTTACCTAGGTATGATCTTTTGTATTTGTTACAGTTTTTACACGCTTGAATAGGCAGCGCCTCCCCTCTCGTCCACATAGCTCTTCTCATCACGAAATAGCCAGGCGGCAAAAATTCTCAGGACGCATCAATTCATTTTGGTGAAATCCAAGTGCGGGTATACTTTTCTTACAGCCTTTTCCTCGGAAAAACAATAAGTAGCCGGGAATTTTTTGAAACGGAGAAAACCGCAAAACGATAGTGAAGTTATGCAATTTTAAAAACCAAGTTTAATTTAAAGTTCTTTAAAATTGCTGTAAATATTCTAATTAGGAAATTTAAAAATTGTGATGTAAATACATCAAATGGTAGAAGTTGCGTCGACTTTGAGTTTGACAATATTCAATATGTAATATTTTAAAATTTGAAATCATAAAGTTTGCACTAGTCCTCAAATCATTTATTTTTAAAGGCCTTGAACAATTTTTGGCTACTGCACTTGTAATCTGACACCATTAAACTTATTCAATTTGCTAGAAAAGGATTTTTTACTCCAGAACTGTGAATGATATTCAAGAAATGATTACATGTGTACCTTGTAGGTACACGTGTAGTCACACAGGTATCTAAAGGGTAGGAATTTATTTCCACACACCAAGCTTGTTAGGTTAATTTAAAAATCAACCTCTATACGAGTTTAGATTTTTCTGAATTCATGTAGGCACCTTTCCCCTATGCAACCAAAAAGTTCAACTTCACCTACTTCAATTTTTAAACTGCAAAAAGTTTACTATCAGGAATAGAGAAATTTAAGAACTGATTACTTTGCCACAATATGTTTTAAAGAACACAGTTACCAATCTTTTTAAAAAAACAGCTCTGAAATTACAATTCTTAAAAACTTTATCCATGTGCAAATTTCTCAAAACTCGGCTCACCCACTGAAATTGTTATTAACTATTGACCCAACATACGCTACCACGTTAGCGTATGATCAACTGTAGCCAACTTTGGCCCAGAGTTTGCTCAATAGTCGGTTAGTTTTTGATTTTAAAATGTGGATGTTTAGGTTGGGCCGACACAAATTTCTTATGAATGTAAAACGTGGCCCAACTATTGCTGCCAGTCTTTGGTTGATAATTTGTTCCAACATTGGGTCAATGGCCTTACTCTGGGTGCCAAAGTGAATTCGCTCAAGGTGAAAATTCGCTTTCAATGTCCATTATCTCCGACCAACATACGTGTTGATCTAGTTTAATCCAGATTATAATACTTTTAAGTAAAGTAAATAAAGTTTGATTATTTTATAGCAAGAAATGTGCGTTTCACGTAACTCATTATTATTTGAGCTCCAGTCCACTGTCTAAATTCAGGTAATCATTTTTGTCAATAATAAGATAAGGGGCCGTTCAAAATATACGTGACGCCTGAAGGAGAGGAAGGGACACCTGTAGTGTTACGCTGGTCTAAAAATTATATGCTCTTACTATTTGAAAAGCTTTACCAAGGGGGGGGGGGTAAAAAGAAATCTTTATATAAAAGTGAAGCCTTGAAGATTTTGTCAGTTGTAGCTCAAGATTTTTGATACAAATCAGTGATCTGTTTCTGAAACAATGACGTTTATTATTTCTGCTCTGCTCCTTACTTTTGTGATATTTCTTGATTCAGTTCGTAAGTAGATAATAATATTATAATCACAAATCAATCATATATCAAAATATCTTATTGTTTAATACATTCAGATATCGACTAAATTTGAAATTCAGTTTTTTGTATAGCATATACAGGGTATCCCACCACCTTTACAACCCCTTGTGCTATGAAATAGTACTATGTGCGACGCTTAGTTTGAGCACAAAAGAGCTTCAAAGTTGAGCCTAATCAAACAATGTGGAGCGAGCTTTAGCGACCACTTGTACGTGTCTTAAACATTACGATAGTGTGTGATTTTTTGTGACACACTTCAGCTCCCGCATTAGATAATTCCCCGTCGAGTTGTCGATCTGTCATTGTTTATTTCAAAAGTCCTTAGGGTTCGAGTAACAGGCACTTGAAGATCATAAAATGACGATCTTTATATTATATAATTCTCAACTTTCTGAGCGCTATACTGACTTAATATCGAAACCTAAGGACTTTTGGGACCTACTTAATACACGCGAACACAGAAAAATTCCTTTCTTAAAAATTTGTTCCTCAAATTTGAATAACAAAACTTATTTTCTAGAAACAGAAGTCACCGTTAATTTCACCCTAAATTTCTGTCAAATAAATTGTAAAAAAAGTAAAAAAAAAAAAAATGCGAGAAAGCCATCAAAATTTCTCTTTCGAAAATTTTGAAACAAGATTAAAATAACACGACAACTTTTATAACAACAAAAGTTACACTTTTCGATTGATCGCACAGTTTCTGTTTTATAACTTGTAACGAAAATAAACAAAAAAAAAGAATATTTACGAAACCTAGCAAATCTTATTTCTGTAAAATTCGTTACCAAGATTTATATTTGAAAAAAAAACACATTTTCAAACAACGAAAGTTTCCCTTTTCGATTCCTCCAAGAATTTCTGTTACTTAACTGAGGAAAAGTAAATGGGAACCCTCTACAAAGTGTTCTTAAAACGAAAACTTACCCAAAAAATGTTTGAAACATTAATTTATATCATGCCGACGCCAGTAGTGCATTATTTTGTGAAAATCATGAAAAGCCCAAGTAATCAAAAAACTTTCTGTAACATTTATTAAGTTATAAAAAATAGATCAGAGGTTCCCATGAACATGAAACCTTGTATGTTGCATTCCTCGATAGAAAAACTACCCAAAAAGTTTTTGAAACATAAATTTGAATCATGCAACCGGGAATGAGGCAGTATTTTCTGAAAGTGAGAAGTTTCACTAATTGGTAACTTTGCTGACATTTGGCCATTTAAAAAAAAATGTGTTAGAGTTTGCCATCAAAGTGAAACCTTGTTTGTTAAATGCATTGCTTGAAAAACTACACCAAAACTTTGGAATTCCAAGCATGCCACCGCAAGTAGTGCATTATTTCTTGAATATCATGAAAATTTGAAATACTTTCTAACTTCTGTGATATTTAAAAAAAAAATTTTCTCTCAAATCTAAAATTTTGTTCAAACATACATTGCAATGACGCGACCACAAGAAGTGCATTATTTTTTGAAAATCATGAATTGTAAAGAATGTCTAGCTTCTGTGATCCAATGATGCCACCACAAATAGTGCATTCTTTTTGAAAATCATAAAGTGTAAATAATTTCTATCTTTTGTGACAGTTATTCATTAAAAAAATAGGTAAGAGGTTCTCGTCAAAGTGAAACCTGGTCTGTTGCGTTCCTTGAAGGACAAATTACAAATATTGTTCTTATTAGACACGGCGATGAGAGCCCTCGCAAGATTTTGAGGTTTAATGAGCAAAAGAGGACAGCCGATTTTTCATTAAATTGCCTGAAAAAAGATTCTGTGAGAAAACAATAAACATTTATGAAATTCAGGGAAGAAACAGATTTTTACATATCTTAGTAATGATACGAGACGTGTTTTTCAGGACACACAAGCAACAAACAGAAACAACTGTCAAAATCTTTTCTCACGCATGTACTGATACAGTAGCACAATTAGTATGACTTATTCTCCGACCAGAAATGAAGCTTGAACAAAAGAACAATTCTAATGCATAGAAAATGTATGTAACATATCAATGTTTGGAATTAACGAAATTTTCGAAACCGACATTCAGACCTCTAACAGTATTGGAAAATTTGAACCTTTCTGACCTTGAAGTAATTTTCAAAACTAGATAAAATTCAAAGAGAAGACCTTCTTTTGACGCAAACCTAATTTGTTTGCTAAAAGGGATAAGTGTTTCTAACTATTCGTACATGGATTAGAATTTGTGTTTCAAAGTTATTTCAAACTTATTTCAAAGTTTCAAAATTATTTACAGTTTTCATAATTTGAAAAAATAAAGCACTACTTGCAGTGGCATGATTTAAATTTATGTTTTGAAAGTTTGTTGGGTAGTTTTTCCACCAAGGATTGAAACAGACAAGAATTCACTATGACGAGAACCTCTGACCTATTTTAAAAAAATCAATAAATGTCACAGAAATTAGAAATTATTTACACTGTTCATGATTTTCAAGAAATAATGTACTTCTTGAGGTCGCATGATTGAAATTTATGTTTTATGCATTTCTGGGTAGTTTTTCGTTCAAGGAATACTTTGAAAAGGGTTCACATTTAACAAAAGACTGTTATCTAATTAAAAGAAATGGCTAAATGTCACAAAATGGACTAAGGAATTCAAACGTCCCTAGATTTTCAGAAAATAATTACATTAATTCTGCTTGCATGATTAAGTTTTTGTTTCCAAAGCTTTTTGGTAGCTTTTGACCAGAAGGGTGTGTTATTTTCGGTGAAATGTATACAAATGGGTTTTAAGTGAAAATTTACCTAATTTTTATAAAGATGCCACTGATGGACAAAGGAATTTTCAAGAAGAAAGTTTGGTAGGTTTCGTTAATATTGAGATCTTTTGTTACTTTTGTTGCAAGTTATGTAACAAAAACTCTATGAGGAATCAAAAAGAATAATTTTTGTTGATAGAAAAGGTGTTGTGTTATTTTAATGTTACCATCAAATTTTTCGGGTTCATCAAATTTTCAGTTTTTTTGGTACTTTTTGTTACTGTTGTTACTTTAGTAAACGTATTATCTTATGTACGACTTGATTACAAATTTTGAAGGAAGCAATTTTTCTGGCTTTGGCGAGTTCTCAGTTCGTTGTTATTTTTTTTACAAGTTAGGAAACAAAAATTCTGAGATGAATCGAAAAGGGTGATTTTTTTGGCTTGAAAATGTGTGTTTTTTTTTTAAATCTAGTCAACGAATGTTGAAGAAAAAAATTTTGCTGAGTTTCTCCAATTTTCAGTCTTTTTGTTATTTTTGTTACAAGTTATGTAACAGGAATTCTGAAAGGAACTGAAAATAGTAACTTTTTTGTTGTTAAAGATGTTATCTTATGTTAGGCTTGCTCAACAATTTTAAAGAAGGCAAGTTTGCTGGTTTTCGCAAATGTTAAGTTTTCTGTTATTTTTGTTACAAGTTATGCAACAGAAACTCTACAAGGAATCGAAAAGAATAACTTCTGCTCTTAGGAAAGGTGTTGTGTTATTTTAACCTTGATGATAAATTTTCAAAACAGCAATTTTGCTGGGTTTCGCAAGTGTTCTGATTCTTTGTAAGTTTTGATACAAGTTATGTAACAGAAATTCATAGAGGAATCAAAAAGGGTGACTTTTATTGTAAGAAAAGGTGTTGTGTTATTAGAGTGATGCTAATAAAGTTTAAAGAATTAAATTTTTGTGGTTTTCTTGTATTTTTTTTTACTTTTGTTACATCTTATGTAACAGAAACTCTGAAAGGAACCGAAAAAAGTATCTATTTTGTTGATCACAGTTTTATCTTATGTTAGACTTGCTTACAAATTTTTAGAAAAGAAAGTTTGTTGATTTTCGCAAATGTTCAGTCTGCTGTTAGTTTTGTTACAAGTTATGTAACAGAATGTTATTTTAATCTTACCAGCAAATTTTCAAGAAAGAAATTTTGTCGCGTTTCTCGAATTTTTAGTTTTTTTTGTTGTAAATTTTTTTGTTTTGTTACTTTCGTTACACGTTATGTAACAGAAATTCTGAGAGGAATCGAAAAAAGTAACTTTTTTGTTAGAAAAGGTGTTATCCCATATTAGGCTTTCTTACAAAATTTCAAGAAATTAAGTTTGCTGGCTTTCGCGAATGTTCAGGTTTTTTTTTCACTTTTATTACAAGTTATGTAACAGAAATACTGAGAGAAAGGTTGTTTTGTTAGTTTGATGTTGTCAATAAATGTTAGGGAGACAGAATTTAGAATTTTAAAAGGTTTCGGAGGATTGAACTTTGCGTTTTGCAATAAATAATAGAAGAGCGACAACACGATGAAAACGACCACACTATCTTAACTTTTGTGACACGTACAAGTGGTCGTTAAAGCTCGCTCTTCAGTGGTTGATTAGGCCTAACTTTGAAGCTTTTTTGTGCTCAAACTAAGATTCGCACACATTTTTGCTAGAGGACTTTTTTTCTTTTGTTGTGCACTATTACATAGTACAAGAGGTGGTATGGGTGGTGGAACACCCTGATATAATTCAAATTCGCATTCAACTTCAAAACAGTTGAAAAATATGTTACTATCATTGTACGTATATCATCTTGTTGCGGAATTATTACATTGTATACATTTAAACTTTATCTCGAAAGACCCCGGTTTATTTGTCAACATACACACATTAAGTCAAGTGCCTCTTGAGTTGAAGACGTTATGTTTTCAATACAATTTTTTAATTATCTTGCAAAGATGCTGTAGTTGTCGACAAATTATATGTAGATATTATCCATGGGTTCTACGAATATTATGATATTGTTCCGTTACCGTTAAGAAAGCGAGTATCATCCCCTAAAAAAAATGATATCTTTGGCATACCCCTAGGATATCTCGGTATGATATGGGATATCCTGAAAAATGTAACAAAAATCTCCCGGGATATCGGTGGCATATTCCAAGGATATCGACATTTCCGCCCCGTACGATATCGACTTAATGTCCTGTGCGGGATATACAAAATTTTGGCAATGGAATCCAATATTTCTGAAATGCATACTAATTAAAATATGTAGAATGCCTGAAAACGTAAAGATTCACAAACATCCGTTTTATAAAAAACCGCTTTATGCAAATCTCGAATATTCGGTTTCTTTCAAATTCTATCTCAGTATAATTATACGAAAATTATTACCGTGAATTACTTTCATAACCTTGTTATGAACCTTGTTATGTTGTTAACCAGCCTACTTACAATAAAAAACAAGCCACATTCTGAAAATTTTAAAGTTGGCTGTTATTGTATCTGTAACCTCTAAATTCGGCAGTTTAGAGATCGCATTTTTCACTATCAGTATAACGGCCAAATCAGTTTTTATGATAAAAAACAATCAAATTAATATGTACCGCGTTAGTTTACATAATATAAATGAGAATAGATTATAATCTCGCACGAATATTCGAGAAATTGTTTACTTTTGTTAAAACGTCACTTATTATTGCGCAACTGTTTTCGCACACTGACAGCCATTATGGAATTTACCTGGAAGTGACTTTAGAGGGGATTCTACTATTATTGTAATTTATAATGTTGTACTTTGTACAAAATCTCCGGAAAAATACCTAATATTGTTAAATGATTTGTTATTTTATTGATACGATTGAATATTCATATAATTGGCAGTAGATATATCTGAACTTCCAGGAATATACTAAATTATAGAATTAAGATATCTTGGGGACATCCTTGGTTTATAAAATTGGTACATCGAGATCCAGGTATATCGATATTTCCGCTCTGCACCATATAATTCTGAATATCCCTAGGATCTCCTGGGATATTCCCAGGATATCCTAGGAGATAAATGGGATATCCCGCCGTTATCTCATGCTGTGACGGCCATCACGAAGACGCATTAGTATATCGTTCCGCTACGGATAAGAATTAGTCGAAAGTCACTTTTTAAGAAATTTAGTAAACACGTAGAAGTATTAAAAGAAATAAAAATCTTTGAAAATTCCTTCTTCTTAAAGTAATAGGAGCCTAAATTACGTTACAAACTGTAGTACAAAATACTGGAGTTTTGAATTCGTAAGAAATGTTCCGAATAATAATAGGCTATCGTCCATACAATAGCATCTCAAATGTAAATTCCTCAAATAATTCACGATAATTACAAACAAATACTTTCAGTTCATTTACTTTATCACAATTATTTGTGAAAATATTGCATTATTTTCTAATTAATACATATATACCTAAAAGTTCCTAAAAACCATTTTCCCTGATGACATAACTTATAAGTTATGTTTGACATTTTATCCAGAAAAATTTGACCTAAGACAGAAAACTGTAATCAACGAGATAATTAATTAATATATGTATCAGTAAGCATCTTTGAAACAATATCTTTAATTTTTCAATAATTTATTTCTGATAATATTATAAAAATGACACACAACACAGACTGAAGAGCAGAGAACTACACATTTTTTATCATTGCTACGACCGAGAAAATATTTATTTTGAATTATTTATTAAAATCATGCCATAAATATGATTACTTTCTCTCCTCAATTAATTGTAGATGTTTTTTCTGCATAGATTTGATGGCCACTTGAAAATAAAGTTAAAAAAATTTGCACGCTGCGCAGGCACATTCTCATAGCTCGCAAGTTTGAACGCGCGTAAGACGCGCGTCCATTGGTTCTTGTGCTTTACGCTCGATAATATATTTATCTCGCTCTACGCTCTCGGCCTTTGCAGTTTTCCCACATTTATGCACAGACCTATTAAAATTAAAGGTCAAAGCAGCGACAGCTGTGATTTGGTGATTGTGAATTCTCTTTTGTTGAAGCTCTTTTGGCTTTAGCGAACACATTCTCATCACGTACTTCGTGCTTCGCACTCCATTTTGTCCGAAATACGAACTTTTCTATTGCAAAATTATATTGCAAAATGAAGTACAAATTTTATTTATCATGATTACTCTAATATTCATTCCTCATTTTGCATTAAATATTAATCTCAGCTACCCTGAAAAATGTATCTATGCGTACTTCTTAAAATAATAAAAACAAGACATGAAAATATGTCTGTTTCAATATCAGTGCATATTATGAATTATAATAATATATATTTATTGAAATGATACATTTTTCAGGGTAGCTCAGAATGAAGATTAATGCCAAATAAGGAACAAATAATATTGCAGTAATCATGAAAAATGAAATTTGTTTTTATTATTTAATATAATGAAGTTGAACATAATGTAGAAAAGTTTGCGCTTTGGACAAATTCTAATCGAGTGCGTAGCACGAGATATTTGATGAGAATGTTTTCGCTAAAGCCGAAGGAGCTTTAACAAAAGGGAATTCACAATTACCAAATTACAGTTTCTGATGGTTTGACCTTTAATTTTAAAAGACATGAGCGCGAGACCCTACAGACGCGTGCCGTAGGCACGCTCAAATTTGCAATATCCTATCCAAAAATGATGAATAACAAATTTGTAGCTGTTCTTTCAGTGAACAAATTTGGTTAAATAATTCGTTTCGTAGCTTGTTTTGTTTGTCCAAAAATTTAATTTTTTTATCTTCAATGTAGTTTTTTTACAAATAAAACAAAAAATCGATCTTTCTTGATTGCATCATTTTTGTCTCGTATTTTGCAAATATTGACTGAAAAATGGAATTATTGATTTTTCATTATTTGTTGTGCAATCAAAATTTGAATTTTCGATTTTTCAAGAAAATTCGAAAAGTTGTTCTGATCATCTGGTAGGTATTTCAAAAAGCAGCATATTCCTTATTTTCACTTTTTTCATATCGTGCGTTCTTTGGCTTGAAATTTTCATTTACGTTTGTTTTTTTGAATTTTGAAAATGCCATAACTCTAATAATTTTCTTTTTATCTGGAAAAGTTATAGGGTCTTCAGACAATAGGCAGACTGATGGACCGACAGAGAGACATTTTCGTAAAAACTAGTTTTTCTGACTCAGGGGGTCTCAAGATGTCGAGAATTGACGAAAACTGGATAGATCTAAATTCACATGAATCTAAGACATTCCATCATAAATGATAAGAATGTCAAAAATACTGCATCCATCGTGACGTATCTGCAAAGCCAGAACACCCGATCGGGGCCCTGATAGCAACCGGTCAAAATCTTCGCTTGCCTAGAGTCACGTGTTAATATTAACGGACTTCACAATTAGATTTGTTAGGACTTCTTTATTTCGGACCGATTGAAAGTTTTTGGGGTTCGTCGAGACATTTGTTGATAAAAAATCCCTATATTATTTCTTACAGTATCAAGTCCAGTGCAGCCACAAGAAACTCGCCGTCCGAAATATCCTACTCTACTGTTAGTAACTGGAGAACCTTTTGGAATGATCATTGATGGCGTATATCATCAGTTTAGATTACCACCATATTTTCCTGTCAACGGTAATTTAAAAACTAAAATACAATTTTATTTCAAACTTCCAGTTTTTCCCCTAATTATGGAGTGTTTCAAGGGCGGATCCAGAGGCAGCCCGGGTGAGCCCTCCCCCCACACACTAAAGTCCTCATTCAAATGATAATTATCGACTTCTCAAGTTGAGGGTCGAACGTGACCTTTAGATCGCCCCTCCCACCATATAATAGTTTTTACTCTAGTCTATATAGTCACATGTTAATATTAACCGACCTTTCTCCAAATATTAGTATATGGTTATAATTTTTTTTCACTAATCCAAAATTGTTGATATACAGAAAAAATAGATAATTACATTTCTTTGACAATTCTTAGTAGACTCGCAATTTAGTACAACTTACTAGTCCTGATTAACTGATTATTTTAAATATTTAAATTAATTAATGTCTATGTTTTTAGTGAGAAAAAATGTTTGAATCAAAGAAAATTTACTTGATTCAAACAACTGATTTTCCTGAATAAGATCTATAGAATATTTATTCAATGCAAGGAATTGTTTTTATCTAAACCAAGAATATGATATCATTAAAGAAAATTGATCATTATTTCAGCCCGTGAAATATTAGCTAAGCGAATAGCGTTTCATTTGGTTCAAAGAAGCATGATATTTGTGCTTAAAAATTTGAAGCCTTAGCATAAAAAAGTTGGATTAACACAAGTTCTCTGTCCACGGATTTCTATAGAGTCATTTTTTAAAAAGGTTTTTCTATTATGCGGAAGCTCTACAATTGCTACAATGTCAACGAATATTCGAAAATTGATTATGGAAAGAAATGTCAAAATAGTTTCAAACATTTTTTATATGGATATCATTATTTATTTGCAATAATCGTGTCAACTCTTAGTATGTAATAAGTATATTTTTCTTTAACACATAAATGAAAACCTTAGGTTTGCAAGCGTGTGAAAAAGCTGGACTTCGCTGTCTGTTGACAGGGGAAAAACTGGGGAAAAGCTCCTGACAGGGAAAAAAACTGGGCCATGCTGTCTCCGACGGAGAATGGACCATTTATTTTCTCCCGTCAAGAAACAGAAATGTCCGGCCCGCTTCACACACATAATTACTTATCTGGAAAAATATTACCTTCACCCAAAGAAACCTAAATTACTTGATCCACACGTGGATAGATAAGTAATTAGATACGTATTCATCACTTCAAAGAATACGTAAATACGATGCTTGATACAACCTTGGTACAAACAAAAGAAACCTGCAACAAAAATTATCATATGCGGGTAAACTATACCTATACAAGGCCGTAGCCAGAGTAGGGGGGGGGGGTTAACCCCCCTCCCTGAAATTCTTGAAACATGTCCCTGCATAACCCCTCTCCCAAAATTTTTTCTGCTGCATACCCCTCCCTGGAATTTTTTTCCTGTTGTATATCCCCCCGCCCCTGAAATTTGTTCTGGCTACGGCCTTGCCCTATCATACCGGGTAATTCTTCTGCTTTTACCAACGTTGCAAGAGTAATTTTCAATGTTTACCTCGAGGGTTGTTTGAAATCTTTTAAATGTTACCACGCCCGTCTTTATGAACTCAAAAGCTCAATTTCCAAGAGCTGTCAAATTTATTTTGGAAATGACAGCTCTATATGTTATGAAACCTAAACCCAACTCAGGGTAATGTTTGAATTTTACACATACGTACAGGTAAAAACATAAAAATACCTGCAACCAAATTTAATCTGAATTTCTTCCATGCACCATCCAAACAACGAATATGGCCACCAACAGGAGAGCATCCCATTGTTCACGATGATGATTTAGTGTACCGAGGTGAATATGCTATTGGAAAAATCCGAGGACTGGATATTTATGAACTGTATGAAACTGGTCCAGAAGGTAATTTAAGAAGGAAAACTATTTAAAACCAATAATAAACATTAAACTTCCTGTGCAACCAAAACTGTCATCGTGTTTTGGAAAAAGTTCGCAAGCTTAAGAGAACATAGGGTGCGCATCTATCAGATCTCGCGTTTTGCGCTCTATTATGTATTTACTCAAGCTACGCGCTCGGTCTTCGTACTTCGCCTACATTTCGATGGGTCTTAAAAGAAAATACGCAACTCACAGTAGCGGATAGAAACTACGTAACTTCATTTTTTCGGATTTTGTGTTACCGTCAGCAACTATTGGAGTGTGTTGAAAGCCGTGATAAAAACACTTCAATTTTTCTATTGATTGATGTAAAGCGCATTAATTAATAAACACCCAATTTATTGTATTTCATGGATTATAAAAAACCTAACCTCAAACGAAGTAATATAATCGGATTTTATGTAGATCAATATTTATAATTTATCAATATTGTGGTATTAAATACGAAGCTTACATAATATTAAAGTCCTGAAGGAGAAGGAAAAGTCGATTGAATTTGAGACTTCTAAAAAGTTTGAAGTTGTGATAGAAAACATCACTATAACTGTTTTAAACATAAAGTTCAGGCTATACTTTATTTTGCGTCTATCTATCCGTCCCTACGAGTTGCGCATATTCTATTTGTCAGCGCCAGTTACGTAGATTCTATCCTTCGCCGTGAGTTGTGTAGTTTCTTTTACGATTCATCGATTTAAAAATGGATAAAATGGAGAATTTGGACGCCCCGGTCAAAAAGACCTCTACGTTCCGTGAAGGGGTGTACGGGCTACAGGTTAATAATACTTAACTCAGACTTTGGAGCTTTTGTGCGAAAATATATTATTTTCTACTGGAAAACTTTGAATTTTAATTCGATTGATTCAATTCCGATTTGCCATTAAAATTTGTAATAGAACCTTTTAGAGCAGCAATTTTGGACTTGTGTCATTTGCGACAAAGCAAAACATAATAGGAGCCTCAAAGGAACATTTTCAATGCAGAGTTTTGAATACTGTAATCCTATATATTCAGTTTCGATTTCCCATTTAAATTTCTAATAGAACCTTTTAGAGCAGCGATTTTGAACTTGTGGCATTTGCAGGACAGCAGAACCTTATAGGTGTCTAATAGGAGTCACTTTAAAGATATGACTTTGAATTTTAATCTGATTAATTCCATCCCGATTTGCCAATGAAATCCCTAATGGAGAACCTCTTAGGGAAGCAATTTTGAACTTGTGCCATTCCCGAGAAAGCAGAACCTAATGGGTACCTCGTAGATACAATTTGAAGGCGTTATTTCGGGTTTTAAATTGATTAATTTAATTCAGATTTTTAATTCAAATTCCTAATAGAAACCGCTAGAGAAGCAATTGGGAAACTGTGTCTTTAGTAAAAAAGCAGATCCTAATAGGTACCTTTTAGGGCCACCTTCAATGCCGAACTTTGAATTTTAGTTCGATAAATTCAATTCCACTTTCCCTTAGAAGCCTAATAGAACCGCATAGAGAAGCATTTTGTACTTTGTAGCATTTGCCAGTCATGTTTTAAAAGCAAATAAGCGCCTAATAGAGCCTATAAAAACATTTTTACTAAGTCGATTTCAGTCACAGTAGCCATTTAAGTACCGAATAAACGCTATTAGAAACCGAATTCAAATAAAAAGGCGCTTAAGAGCCACTTAAGATCATATAGAAACATACCTGCCTTGTATATGTTTCTAAACGCTTTCTATTGATAACATAATGGGTATTTTTACTGCACGGAGAGACTTTGGGTATCAATATTTCTTTTATCGCATATCCATAATTGAAATAAAATATACGAATTTAGGGATAATCGAGGTACGGTTAGGAAAAGTCGAATAGTGACTATGAAACTGCAGACTAATATCTCTGAATGGAATAAATCGTAAGAATATTAGACTCGTACCTACAAAATGGCATGGCAAAAAGAAAGACAGGAGGAAGTGTATGAACGCACACTATGCCATGGGTTACAAACGCTTCTTAATGTATATATTTGTGTATGCTTGGACGATGTTCGCACGCATCACGCTGAGACTTATGATTCTTTCCATGATGATTCTTTCTGCCCTTATATCCTAACTAGTGAAACGCATCACTACTTGTGAGAAACAAATAGTGCTGGGTCAAAAATTGCGGGTGCCCCGGACTTTATTAAATCTTTATATTTATCATTTATATGCATATACAGGGTGTCCCAGACTCAAGTGTCCGGACTTATATGGCTGTATAAAAATTGAAATAATAAATCTGAAACTCCTTTTCCAAAAATAAGTTGAAGTTTTAGTTTTTGATTTAATAGATATTAAATCTGGGCCAATAAGGAGCACGGTATAAACAGTCGTGCGTACTTGATATTCATTTTAAAGAAAACCTTCAGTTATCCATCTGTGAACGATAAAATTGTAATTAACTGAGTTTATTGAAAGTTTTAAAAAAATAGGAATGAGTAAAGCGTGATCCGAAAAGGCTTTATTTTTCCCCCAAAATAGCTGCTGTTCTTATATAGATTCTCTACGACGCCTATGATTGGCCAGCGCGCCCCATGGTGAGGACTGCTCGAACTTGATTGGCCAATCAAGTCTTTTTTTTTAAACCCGGGAGAACGGAAAGCCAAATCGGATTAGTATCATATCTATTGTCCCTATTAATTTTATTAGGGTGTTTTAAGATTTCGATTGCTTCTCTATGTTTTCTTGGAAAAATATTGTACGTTTTTGCGATGACGGT
>JAABKJ010006700.1:0-21684 GCA_011634705.1 Andricus grossulariae
TTAACCCTACAGTACAGTCGCTAATGACCCTGGCAGTTGATGCGACTATAAACATTCAACTAATAAAAAAAAAAAATAATCTAAAGTTGTTAAGAAATTGTAATTATTCTTCGAAATCTAATTTCTTTTAACCAATAAAACCGACGAGAAATACTTACATAACGTAACAATCAATTGTTTCAAATTAAAAATCTTCTTTGAAATTTGATGATTTTTTTTAATAGCCGATTTCATGTGAAAAACGTTAACATATCCTTAATTGTTCCAAAATTATAAATCTCATTTGAAATCTATATTGTTAACCGCTAGCTTTATCCTGCAGTTGTATATTGTTTGAAATATAATTTTTTCAAATAAAAATACCGATTTCCTGGGGAAAACGTCAATATAACCTGAAACTAATAAAAAAATGTAAATATTCTTCGTAACCTAAAATTGTTTAAAAATTGTGAACCTTTATAATCTAATGATTTTTGTTCAAAAATGTCAATTTCTGGTTAAAACGTTAACATAACCTAAAATTGTTGAAAATTGGTAATCTTGATGACAATTTTTGTTTATAAATGCTAATTTGCGGAGGAAAAACTAACACAACCTAAAATTTCTAGAAATTTCAATTCTTCTTGGAAACTTTATGATTTTATATTAAAGTTAAGTAGATTTAATTTTCAAATTTTCAAATTTAAGATGTAAAACAACGTCAAGTAATGAAAAACTAATCAGGTCTTCAACAACAATGATTGCGAGATTTGTTATACATTTCGTTACACTGCTTTTTTATATATATATATTTCAAGCAACAAAATAATTAAACCAAAGTATGAAGCCACTTTATTTATACTTGAGAATTATTTAAAAATCGGTATCTTCGGAATTTCATTTCTAAAACAGAATGTTTCGAAAAAATTCGATTAAAATGACTTCGTTAAACGAGGAGACATGTTTTTTTATTTTGACATAATCAAGTAGAGAGTATACTTTTTCGAAGGAAGTGCGCTTTTTCCAACAAGTTTCTCTAATAGCAATGAGTAGTGTCACTGCTAATTGTAGACTTTACCCGTATTATTTACAGAAAAGTCTAGGAAATTCGATACGGGTGACGATCCAGGCAGGAAAAGGGTGAAAGCGTATCGATTATCGTTGACATTTAAACAATGAAATTATATGCGGATGACCAGGGACGTTTCCCTCACAAACTCGTTAATTTAAAGTTGGATCATCGCTGATTAATCAAATGATATTAATTCATATACATTACAGTAAAAATAAATGCTTCAAATTATCTTATAAAATAGGGTTTCCTTAAATTAAGCCAAACACTCTTGAAATTAAGGAAAATTGCGTAGAACCTGCTAAATTTTAACTATATCATTTCTATAGATGCAGTCCAGTTCTTTATAGTAAACCTTTTTTTAAGTCTATACCATTCTGAACAGCTGAATATATCATTCCGTATACTGCCAATCAACAGAAAAACGATTCGCCTCGACTAATACATTTTTTGCCTGGAATATAATCAGTTGCAAGAATCCAATTTTTAATTTGCAATTAAAATAAAACTTTAAATCTTTATTTTTTATTCCAGGATATGGATCTGATCGAAGTTCTTTGGAAGCAAGATGTCGATTTGGGATTTACCTTGGTGGAACCAACAACTCCAGATAAGACCTTGGAAAAAGAATCCGAAGATGATATCGAGAAATTAAAAGCCTTGAAAGCTATTAATTCTACAAATGAAAAGGTAAGCGTAACTGTTATTTTATTTTTACAGTAACATGTAAGGTAAGTGGCCAATTGATTCGCCATCAACTTTAGCACCTTCTTTTTTTTCTTTCATTCGTTTGATAAAATTCCCTTTATAGAGAAACTATTTTTTTTCCTGTGGTAAAAAAGATCTTATGGGTTACTTACAATTAATTTCATGAAATCAGATAAATGTCCATTAATGTAAACTTATATACATATCGTGAGTCATATCTAATTTTCTTGTACTTCCTTTTGAATTTTTTCGTTATCGTAATATTGACAGCTTGACTCTTGTGGTTGGCAATTTCTCTGTCTAATATTCACTCGAAAGACAACAGAGGATCCAAGTTCCTTAATAGCAAAGTAAACCGACAAGATAGATACGCATGGCTTTATACCAAGCAAATCGATCCGATAGATAGATATCGATTGGAAGTCGATGGCTATGTATCAAACAAAGATGAGGCTATCTCATTGACCATCTGCGGTATTTGACGTTCAGGGTGGCTGTCTCTTCAAGATCCGGCGATGTCTCTTTGATGAAACCATTACAAAATTAAAACAAAATATGCTTTTGACCTTCTTTACCGCCGTTGATTGATATTATTTTCTTTAGTCAGAGTTTTATCTACATGTCTATATATTGTATATAGAAGATTGATAGTATAGTATGGTGAGAAAAGAGAAGGTTTGCCAAAATGGTCAATGACCAAAGAGGTGGTTTCAAATGGATGTGCTACACTCTACAGAATTTATAGCATCACGTTCTATTAAATATTTATTTTATTCGATAGCGTATGCTTTTCGGGAAGATACTAAATGATTCTCCATAGATTCAGTGTTTCAATATCGAAATTTGCTTGAAACAGTTATTGTTTGACGTTGTTCTTTGAGAAGAGTTGATGTCTTCAAGATAGCGACTTATCAGCTACCGCATTCGCACACACTGCATTTTCTCTTTGGCAATCAGTCAAATGCGAAAGACAGCGATCCTGGAGAAGGACATTAAGCCGACAGAATCCTTGAAAATAACCGTGTTGGGAAGACACATCCAGAAGATTAGGCACATAAAAGCCAACCCACACGTATTTGGATACGATCTCTCGATACAACAATCCGTATATCTGTTCTTGATCTGGCCCTTTTTTTCTCCCCGTGTGCATTTCAAAGAATGCGATTGGCAGTTCGATCCCTCTTACCCTGTATCTATAACGATAGCTTTTTGATTGGTTTCATTCGATAGACATTTAGAAGAAAGGGGATTTTTTCTTTCGTCATAGTCGTGGATGTTGATAAAACAGATGTCCCAATTTCTGATCATTTTTACGTAGATTTGCGGGTCTTATTAAGTATTATAATGGACTAAATAAGTTGATCTATGTTTATATCAGTTCATCTGCAAAACCCAATGAAACGAACATTATTATTATCCAGGTAGGTGGTCCATGTAGAAAGGATTTGAGAAGATATCTAAATGTTTGAACGGATAAAACTGAACTAAGTATGAAACAGGCAATAATAGATGTTGAACCTACCTCAAATTTTCGGGGAAACAAAATTATTTTCCTTTGTTCCAATATGCTCTTACAAAAATGATATTCATCGTGCATCTGTACCATGAAAAATTTATGAAATAATGTTGGGTGGCAGGCAGCATTGATTTTTAAGAGTATTTCGAAAACATTTTCCAAAATCCTCGTTTAAAACAATTCTCTTTTGATCAGGACAATGGCTGTCAGAGGCAGTAGAGCCTATAACAAAAAAATGAGAAAAAGAATTGTACAATTGTACCGACTGAGACCGCCCTTTGTTCTCAGCTGTTCGCGATCCGTGTCACGTATATCGATCTGTCTGCCTTGGATCGTGATCGAGGGGGCTTCCCTGTATTATTGGATGGCTGATCGCGGCGATGCGCCCTAGCTCACAAAGGTGCAGAACAATGCATCGCGAGCAGCGAAAAGAAGGGAATGAAATATCTCAAGGTAAGGGAGAAGGAGATGGATATTGACTACTGAGAGACGTAACAAGGAAGAAAGAACTTGCCAGATAGAGAGAGAAATAGCAGACTTAAGAGTCTGATGGGCGACCCGCCCAGATCTTCCATGCAACGTCATAGTCCTTATAAACGGCCCTGGGTTTCCAGACTTCATCCTCGAAGCTATTCGAAAGTCTCTAATAATGAAAGGATATTATAATCGTTGTCGTAGTTTTGTATATTTTCTGGGATATGAAAATTTTACTGGGGGATTTTGTACTAAAACTTAAAGTAGACCTCAAGTTGGTGATGTTTTAAAGAATTTGACTGACTATAGTATACCCACGGATGGCTATCCTGTCTGATTAAAGCCTTTTTCATTGAAAGTGAAAAAAACCATGTCTGGTAAGACAAAAAACAGACTTAGAGATTTGACGGTGATTATGATGATTATAAAGAATACAACGTGGAATAAGTGTCTGGGATATCTAATTCGATTGAAATTTGTTTCGAAATGTTGAAGAATTATTCTAACTACCTATTTAAATAAAAAATGCAGTACATGGCGCACACATTGTCACAAAAAAATTCTTTAAAGTGATTGAGGAACATATTTGAACGAGTGGCTCCATCCTGAGACTATCGATTTGTAATCCGGGACCGGTTTTAATTAAATGATCCGTACTAGTCGTCTCGACAGGCTCCATTAGAGCGGCTTCTCTGGAGATATAAAACGGCGAGAGCTTGCTCAAGAGAAAGAAAGGGAGGATCTGCCAATCAGAAAGCAAAACCACTATCGAGTTGTTGATGGAGGATGTAGATAGAAGTATTCGGAAAACAACACCCGGAAGAAGCTTTCAGATACATCCGGCTGAAGTGTACATTCATACTAGCATCGAAAAATAGTCGATGTTCATTTGTTCGCCGATGCATGTGCTGGATTAAGGGATGAGGGGTTTCAGCATGATGATAGATGTGTACAGCATCCCCTAGAGTTGAGGGTGCGCCAATGGATGGACCGATTTCAGACAAAAAGGAGTTGGGTGATGTCTGGTTGGCCGGAAAGAAAGAAAAGAGGAGGGGAAGTTTAAAAAGAGAGAGCATAGAAAGAAGGGACGAGTGAGATTGGAGCAACGCGGAAAGGGGATCGGAGGGACATATTAATGGTTCTGGAAATTGAAAACGGGCCTGTGGAACCAGAGTGGGCGTCTCTCCATCAGCCTCCTTCTCTCGATTGTTGTTTCCCTACTTTAAGATACACTCCGATATAAAATGGCGTTTAGGTAATGAGTTTTTAAATTTTATTACCGCTTGTAGTTTCTCTAATAATTTTCTTTCAATTAAATCCGACCTTTTTTTCTATAATTCAATACCATGGATAAATATTGAGAAAATATAATCAGAGAAAAGAAGCACTTTATATAATTGAAGCGTAAAGTTCTAAGCCATCTTATTCAATCAAAAATGTTCCTTTATTACTTCAATTTGTATAAAATACAAGGATGGCCGATGGTCAAAGAAAACGTGGAAATCAAGGAAAAGTCAGGGATTTCGAAAAAAAAATTTAAGTCAGCGAATTTCTGTAAGAAGTACTTCAAGAATGATCAAGGCAGCCACATAGTCACTTTTAGTCCATTTTTTTTCTCAACGATCACATATTTAGTCACTTTTCTTTTAATTTATTAAGCCATATGGGTTAGCTGCTATTGAATTCAGGTCTATATACCTATTTCTGATTTTTTTTTTATCTTTTAGGGTATTTTAAAACATTCCAAGAAATTTTTAAAAGATTGTAATAATCTGAAGGGATTTCAAAGGATTTGAAAGATTTTAAGGTATTTTTAAAATGACAAGGAATTTTCAAGAGCTTCAAAAAGTTTCAAGCGATTTTAAAAACAAGACTTGAAATATTTTAGGGTATTTCAAAATATTCCAAGGAATTTGTAATAGATTTCAATTAATTGAAGGAATACTAAAGGATTTGAAAGATTTTATGTTGTTTTTTTTTTAATTCCAATGAGTTTTCAAGCGGTTTTAAAAATTTCGAAAGATTTCGAAGGATTTTGAATCTTTCAGGGTATTTTAAAAGATTATACAGGGAACTTTTAATTGATTTCAATAATCTGAAGGTATTTGAAAGGATATTTTAGGGTATTTTGAAATATTTCAAGAAAATTTGAAGAGCTTCAAAAAGTTTCAAGGGATTTGAAAGGATTGCAAAGGTTTTTACATATTTTAGGGTATTTTAAAAGATTCCCAGGCATTTTCAAGAGATTAACATTTTTTAAATGAATTTTCAGGAATTTGAATGATTTGGAAGGACTTAAACTCATGGGGTCTTAATTCATTTTAGCCTATAGGAACGATATTGTAGGATCTATAAGGTTTTGAGATATTTTTAAAGATTCCAAGGGATTTTAAAAGCCCTCAAGACATTTCAATAAATTTTCCAGGATTCCGGGAAATATCATCAGGTTTTATGTAATTTCGCGGTATTTTATAATATTTTCATGGATTTCAAAGTATTTATTCACAAGAATTGGGGGGTTTCGTAGGATTTTAAATATTTCAAGGCAATACCTACTTTCAAGAGCTTTAAAAAATTTCAAGTGATTTCAAAAGATTTCACAGGATTTGAAATATCTTAGGGTAATATTTTTAATAGATTTCAATCATTTGAAGGGATTTCAAAGAATTTTTAAGACTTTAGGATATTTATAAGAACTCTAAAGAATTTTAAAAAACTAAAAAAATGTCAAAGGTTTTAAAATGTTTTAAACGATTTGAAATACCTTTTTTTAAGTAAATTTCAATAATTTAAAATGATTCCAAATTTTTCTCAACATTTTAATGTAATTAAAAAAATTCTGAGGAATTTTCAAGAGTAATAAAATGTTTCAAGGGATTCCAAAAGAATTCAATGAATTTCAAATATTTTAATTTATTTTTTGAAGATTGTCAGGAATTTTCAACATCTATAAAAAGTACCAAAGGATTTCAAATTATTTTCAAGGATATGAAATGTTTTAGGGTATTTTAAATTGGAAATTATTTCAGTAATTTAATATGATTTTAAAGGATTTAAAATATTTCAGGGATTTTTTTAATATTCCAAATAATTTTTCATTCATTTTGAAAATTTGAAGGGATTTCAAAGGATGCGAAATATTTTTGGGGATATTTTAAAAGATTCCGAGCATTTAAAAATCGCAAGGGGTTTCTCAGGATTTTAAGGGATTTGGAAATAATTCGATGCAATTGTAAATAATTTCCTGGAATTTCGGAAGATATGGTACGATTTTATAAATTTTGTCAGGATTTCAATGATTTCAAGGGATTTTAAAAACTCTTAAGGTATTTTAATAAATTTTACAGGACTTTAGGAAATATCGTCAGATTTTATAGAATTTCACGATATTTTATAATATTTTAATAGATTTCAAAGAATTTATTCAAAATAAGTGAGGGTTTTTCGTAGGGTTTCAAAAATTTGAAGAGATTTTCAAGTATTTGTTGCAATTTATTTGAACTCATTTAGAATTCAATCTGAATTCTTATTAATTCACATGAGTTCTTTGGAATTCTGTTGAATTTTTTGAATACGCTTGAATTCTTCTTAATTCACTCATTTCTACTCAAATCAGTGGGTGTTTTTGAACTTTGTTTATTTAGTTCATGAAGTATTTTCTCAACTCATTCCAAACTTACTGAATTGAATGAATTTTTTTATATCTTAGAATTGTTTTTAATTCACTTGTATTTCTTTTCTTAATTTACGTTGAATTTTGATCAATTTCATCGGATTCTTCTCATTTTCCTCAAATTCCTCTAATCTCAGTATCTCACTTAAATTTTAATGAAATCAATGGATTGCTTTGGATTTAGAAAAAAATGTCCAATTCATTTGAATTTATTTTATTCATCGAATTATTTTAAATTCTGAAGAGCCTGTTACAAGAATCCGAATTTTGGTCTTTAAATTTGAATATTTAGGGAAAAGTCAGGGAATTTTGAAAATGAAGTCTTGCGGCCACCCTGAAATAACGTAATGACCATGAATCCTTTGACCAGGTGCTCTCTCATCCTTCTTTTCGCCAAGAATCGATTATTCGCGACAACCGGTGCCTAGTTCGAGCAAAATCGTTTAATAAATAAATGTATATTCCAGCGTATAATAAAATGTGGCATGGGGGACCAGGTGATTCACAGGACGGTGACTGACACCATTTTGTTGCCGGCGTGGATAACGTATAATATCTATAGGTATATATAGTGGGAGAGTCCGCGGCGAGGCATTGATTCCATGTTTATATGAGGAGAGACGCGGAAGGTACGAGGGGAAGATGAGCGGCAATTGAGGTGGGTTAGACTCTTAGAGTCTTGAAGTTTTCGAGTCAAGGTGGTCGATCAGACGAAGAGACTTGACAGCCGAAAAACCCTTAATTGAGAGCTATGCCAGTAATGCAAGACTTGTCCGATGACAGGGCCTCCATTGTCGCAATAACCCGATGTTCACGGGAAAATGATTCAGGATGTGAATAACGGGGATAACTTACAATGAGAATGTAAATGCTTCATCAGGTTTTTTTAAATTAGTTCATTTATTAAAATCGAGAAGCTTGAAAAAGGAATTACACCGAATGCTCCTTGCAATATGGATTCAACGTCTGGTGACTACGTATAAAGAATCAAGTTTTGGTTATTCCGTATTATAATAAATCAGGTTAGAGTTGTTCAGTACATGGAATGAACACAGAAAAAAATGAGACTACGAAACGTAGCAGGTAATCGTTCAAGCAGGGTCATTGTCAGCTGATAATTCCACACCGAGGTAAACTTTCCGTAGTTACAGGCCTGTAACGTGCTGCCTCTAGCGGAGTCCGCCGGAGATAACTGCGATTCACCACGAAAAGTTTACCTCATTTTGGTGTACCCATCTCGCGTTTACCCTGCTTCACCGATTACCTGCAACATTTCATACACTTGGTCTTCTCTGTGAAGTCTATTTTTTGAAAGTTCTATTTTTTGCAATAAAATGAACAAGCAGAATGTTCTGCAGGGGGTAATAAAATATTAAGAAATTCTATATAAAAGTATATTTTTCCTAGAATTCCATAACATTTTAATACGTGCTGTAGAGCGGCCTGCACAAAAAAAGCTGAATATACAAAATATTGCACGTAGATATCTGCGGCGGACTCCGCTAGAGGAACACGTTACAGGCCTGTAAAAATGGACTTGATTCCATACAGAGCAACTCTAACCCGATTTTTTATACGGAATAACCGTAACATGATTCTTTATACGGATTTCAGTTGTATTTCCTGCCTGGTACTTATTATTTTTACGGAAATACACGTTAATAAATAGGTTAAATCATTTTGGGGTAGTTCAGGCCCTAGGAGCGCATTTATTTTTTGACCTAATGGAACAAGTTTAGGGGATGCGTGATCAAAACAAACAAAAATGGGGTTTTATGGGACAGCCTAGACTGTTGAATTAAAAAAAGGTTGGGATTTGCTTCATCTATATCGATAATGTACATTGCCACCCCTCGCGCGCTCCAAAGTTGTCTTACTATATTTTTAGGATGAGGGGCATGTCAGAGTGCTCTGAGTTTTGTATTCATAACCCCTGGAGCTTGGAATAAGGCAGCACTCAACAACGATATATCAAGCAGCGCGAGAAAGAGGGTAGGGAATATGAAGAAAGGGGGTGTAGAGAAGGAGGGTGAAGGGATACATAGCCAATGGTTGGATGGCCACTATCAGAACCTGCTTATGATTAATGATCCGACTACAATACAGTTTTCATTAAACTCATTTCTCTGTAGCCCGTATATACCGCCGCCATTGACGATCCATGGCCCGAAGCACACATTGGCCCCAGCTCTGGGCTCTCTCAAGCGGTCCAAGGGTCCCATGATTATGATGTCTCTATGAAGGTCGACCTTGATGTCAGTGACGCTCGATTGAAATTCACTATTGTATCTCGAGGCTCGACCTCAATATCGGGGATGAAATGTGATCTTCTTTTTAAAATGTATTGATGCTTGAAACCCTCGGATTGACGTCATGCTAAAATCGCAATCCATACAAAAATTATTAGATCCTTTAAAAGAAATAAAGCCAAAGAGGAAGCAAGCGTTCTCAATATAGCTTTTCGTATAGGGACGTAGGCTACAGGATTCGAGAGTTATTGCAAATCATGAAAAACCAAATTTCCTCTTTTTCGTATTCTTTAATCACCGATATAAAAATGTAAGAGCTTCAATTTAAGTCATCTCCGAGAAAAATCGGATTCAAAGAAAAGCTTCCAGCATAGAGGTCTGTAAAACTAAATTTCCTCATTTTTATTCTTTTCTAACCACTAATATAAAAAAAGAATATAAAACAGTAAATTTCAATCCGTATCGCAATTCTGCATGCCAGGAGCTTCCGTTTGAGCCATCTCCGAGGAAAATCGGACTAAAAGAAGAGCTTCCAGCATAAGAGTCTGAAAAAAAAAATTTCCTGAATTTCTTATTTTTTAACCACTTATATCAAAGACAGAAGAATATGTAGCATAGCATTTTTTATTCTTTATCACAATTTTACATGCCAAGAGCTTCCATTTGAACTGTCTCTAAGGAAAATCGGACGTGAAGAAAAGCTTCCAGCATAGAAGTCTAAAAAAAATGTCTTAATTTTTCTTAGTTTTCCATCACTGATGAAAAAAAAAAACGCAATAAAAAAGCGGATAAAACCATTTTTCCTTAAGTATCAGGGATTTAAAAAAAATGCAAAAGTCAGGGCATTTCTCTAAGAAGCACTTTGAATAACTTTCAAGAATAATCATGGCTGCCCCACACTCAGTTTTATTCACTTTTTTCTCAATTCACTTTTTAGTCACTTTTTTAAAAGAAAGTCACTTCAATAATCACTTTCTTTCAAGAAATTAACCCACGGGTTAACCACTATTGAATTCAGGTCTATACCTATTTCTGAATTTGATTAAATATTTTTGAAATATTTGAGGGTATTTTAAAAGATTTTAAGGAATTTTGAATAGCTTTAAATAATTTGAAGGTATTCCAAAGGATTTTAAAGAGTTTGGGGTATTTTTCAAAAATTCCAAGGAGTTTTCAGGAGCTCCAAAAAGTTTCAAAGAGCTTCAAAGGTTTTAAAATATTTTCGAGTATTTTAAAAGATTCTGAAAAATCTGCAATAGATTTAAATAATTTTAAGGGATTTCAAAGGATTTTAGAGTATGTTAAAAGATTCAAAGGCATTTCCAAGAGATAAAAATTTGTTCAAGGAATTTCAAAGAATTGGAAAAATAAATTTTCCATGACTTTAGGAAATATTATCAGATTTCATTTAATTTCTCGGGATTTCATAATACTTTAATGGATTTCAAAAAATGTATTCACAAGAATTGAGGGATTTTGTAGGATTTTAAAGATTTTCAAATATTTAAAGTTATTTCCACAGATTTTAAAAAATGTAAAAGATTTTAGGATACTTTAAAAGATTCCGAAGAATTTTCTATAGATTTCAATCATTTGAAGGGATTTCAAAGAATTTTAGGGTATTTTGAAAACACCCAAGGAATTTTCAAAAGATTTTAAAAGTTCAAGGCATGCCAACATATTTCAAAGTGTTTGAAATATTTTAGGGTATTGAAAAAAAATTCAGTGCATTTTCAAGATATTTAAAAATGTTCAGAAATTCTAAGATTTTGAGTAATTTTTAGGGATTTAAAACATTTTCTTATGGTTTTAAAGAATTTACTAGAACTTCGGAAGATATGGAACGATTTTATAAGATTTCCAAAGATTGTAATTATTTTAAAGGATTTTAAAAGCTCTCAAGATATTTTAATACATTTTCTATGATTTCAGGAAATATTATCAGATTTCATGTAATAGATTTCAAAGATTTTTTAATATTTCAAAGCATTTCCAAAGATTTTAAAGAATTTTAAAGATTTTCGGGTCTTTTAAAAAATTGGAAGTAATTTTCAAGAGATTTATAAAGATTTTAAGGGATTTTAAATATTGTAGGGTATTTTGAAAGATTCCAAGGAATTTCTATTTGATTTCAGTAATTTAATGGGATTTCAAAGGATTTGAAGCATTTTACGGTATTTCCATTGATTCCAAGGCGTCTTCAAGAGCTTTGAAAAGCTTTAAGGTATTTCAAAAGATATCTCAGGATATAAAAATGTTAGGGAATTTCAAAAAATTTAAAGTAATTTTTAATTAATTTCAATCATTTGAAGATATTTCAATGGGAAATATCAGATTTAATGTAATTTCACGGGATTTTATAATATTTTATTGAATTTCAAAGAATTTATTCAGAAGAATTGAGGAATTTCATAGGATTTCAAAGATTTTCATATATTTTAAGGTATTTCTAAAGATGTTAAATTTTTTAAAAGACTTTAGTATATTTTTTGCATTGTATTGAATTTATTTTGAAAGTCATCAAGGGATTTCAAATAAAAATGTACAATTTTAGGGTATTTTTTGAAAATCTGAGTAATTTTTAAGAGCTTTAAAAAATGTCAAAATAATTAAAAAGATTTTAAAGGATTTTAAATATTGTAATGTGATTTTATATTATTTTAATGCGCATTTCAAAGAATTATTTCACAAAAAATTAGGGATTTCCTAGGGTTTCAAAGATTTGAAGAGATTTTCAAATATTTTTTCCCATTCATTTGAATTCATTTTGAATTTACCCTGAATTCTTATTAATTTATCCTGAATTCTTTTAAATTCTTTTGAATCCTCTTGCATTTGTTTAATTCATCGAAATTCTTCTAAATTTCCTCTATTCTACTCAATTCAATGGATTTCTTTGAATTTTTGTTTAATTCATCCTGCAGTCTTTTAAACTCACCTTATTTTTTTTTATATTTCACCAAATCTCAATTGACTTTTAATTTTTTTAATTCACCATTATTTTTTAAATAAATTTTATCGAATTATTCTCATTTTGCTTCAATTTCTCTAAACTTAGTCCAATTTTACTGAAATCAATGGCATTTTTTTTGAGCTTTTAAAATTGTTTTCAATTCATTTGAATCCTTGAGAATTTAAATTGAATCGTTTTAAAGTTTTAAGCATTTATCCTGAATTCGTTAAAATTCACCTAGAATCCTGACCATTTTCATCGAATTCTTTTAAATTCGAAAGAACATGAGTCACATTATTGATGCACATTATCACTTATAAAAGATTCTATATGAAAATTGTTACAAGATTAGAATTTTTCTGGTCTTTAAATATTAATGGTAATGAAAAATGAAAAATGAGTCAAGGGAAAGTCAGAGAATTTTGAAAAAGGAAGTTTTGCTGTCACCTCGGAAGAGGGAATTATTATTTGATCAGGCCTGTATATTGACTTTGATAAATAAATTTTAAGCGATCTTCTCATATTTCTTAATTATGAATCAAAAAAGTTTAGTATGAAATTGTCGAGGGATGAATCATATAAGTTCTGACGCTTATCCCCTGTTTAAATTTAACTTTCTGACCAAACCAATCAAGCCCCCCAATTATAATATATGAAACAACTTTATTTAATATTTGCCTTCTGTCTGGAATTTCTTCGTTTCGATAGGATTCTAATCCTGTTATTCTTCACTTGTCAGGTAACGTCCATAGATACAAAATCCGTCGTCATCGTCATTGTGATCGGCTTCTTCACCTTGTTTGGTCTCTTCACCATCTCACGTCTTCATCCATCCCAAAGACTTCTTCCTCCTTTTAACTTTTAAGTCTTTAACTTTCGGTGCCTATGAGTTATACAACGTCCTGTCCACAGGTGATCACCAATTTATGGACTTTTAATCACCGATCCTTAGAACTTGAGTTTCAAATCCATATTCAATAGAATCGTTACCGGTGCATCCTCGTATTCATATCCTTGATGTTTACTTAGCCTCTAGACGAGCGGGAAAGAACTCCTAAAAGTAGGGTCCAGCGGATGTGGATTACTCCGGATTCTACCGGATTACTCTGGATTACCTCTATGTACAGAATTACTCTAAATTACATCAAATTATGGCGAATTACTCCGCCTAAATTGGACTCACGCGAATTTCCAACCAAAGTAGATGAAGTTTTAACAAACTAGTTGAATTTTAATAAAATAGATGAAGTTTTAACAAAATAGTTGAACTTTCAACCAGGAAGATTTATTTGGACCTGAAAAAGACGAATTTTCAACGATTTAGTTGAAGTTTCAACTAAAATTATAAATCTTCAACTGGAATAGTTATACTATCAGTTAAATATTTAATTTTTAATAAAAAACGAATTCAAAAAATGCGAATGGAATTTTCAACAAAAGAAATGAATTTTCAACTTAAATGATGAATCTTTAACTGTAATAGTTACACTTTCAGTAAAAAATTACTTTATGACTAAAAAACAACGATTCTTTAACGAAACAGTTAACTTTTAAACCAAAAACGATACTTTTCAACAAAATTATTTAATTTTTAACAAAGTATATTAATTTTCAACCAAATAGTTGAATTTTCAATCAAAAACATTAATTTTTAACCAAGAAGAATAATTTTCTACCGAATTTTCAACCCAATAGTTGAATTTTTAACAAGGTAGTTCAACTTTCAACCAAAGAGTTTAATTTTCAACCAAAAAATATCAATTTTTTACAAAACACATGAACTTCCTACAAAAAAAAAGTTAATTGTCAACCAGACATGGAAATTTTTTGATAAATTCAAAAATTCCAAAATAAATATTTAAAATATTTATATTATTTGATATTTTACTTCAATTATGATCGTCGTCACATTTTCGATTTAAAAACTTAATCTTTGACCAAAAAAAGTGATTTTTCAACAAAATAGTTAAAGTTTCTACCAAAAAGTTGAATTTTCAACTAAAAAGAGAAATACGCATTCAATAATGAAATAGTTAAATTTTTAGTTAAAAAAAAGGAATTTTCAACAACAAATAAACGAATTTTCCATCAAAAAGATGATATTTCAAGCAAGAAAATTAATTTCTTTAACAAAAAAGACGAACTTTTGACAAAATATATGAATTTTTAACTAAGAAATGTAAATTTTCTTCAAAATTGTAGTAGTTAAATTTTCAGTTAAAATACAAAATTTGACCAAAGAAAATAATTTTTTATCAAAATAGTTGATTTTTCAACCCAAAGAGACAAATTTTCAACTTTGTCAAAAATTCGTTTGTTTTTTTTCTTCAATATTCATCTCTTTGGTTAAATATTTAACTATTTTCTTGAAAATTAATTTTTAACCCAGACAATTTAAGTATTCCATTTTTGGTTGAAATTTATCGTTTTTGGTTAGAAATTCAACTATTTGGTTCAATATTGAACTCCTTTGTTGAAAATTCATTTTTTTTTATTTTTGCTGAAGATTGAGCATTTTAGTTGAAAATTCATCTTTTTTATTAAAAATTTAACTATTTGGTTGACAATTCCTTGTATTTTTGGTTGAGAATTAATTTCTTTACTAAAAGCTGGACTTATTCTTTTTTTGTTCAAAATTGATTTTTTCTAGTTGAAAATCCAACAGTTCGGTTAAAAATTCGTGTGTTTTGATGACAATTCATCCTTTTTGGCTAAAAATAAAACTCTGGTTGAAAATTATCTGTTTTGGGTGAGGATTCATCGATTGCGTTGAAAATTCGTCTTCTTTGGTTTAATTTAACTTTTTCTGATTTATAATAAAATCATTTTTCGTTGAAATATCAACTAATGCATGTTTTGTTTCCATAGATTTTATTTGAAAATTCAACTATTTGGTTGTAAGTTAACTTTTTTATTGAAAACTCAAATGTTTTGCAGAAAATTCGTCCTTTGGCTTAAAAATTGAACAATTTGGTAAAAATTAAACTTTTTAGCAGAAAATTAATTTTATTGTTGAAAACTCATATTTTCGGGTTGAAAATTCAACTGTTTTGTAGATACTTTTTCTTCTTGGCTTAAAAATTCAACAGTTTGGTTAAAATTTATGTATTTTGTTGAAAATTCGACTTTTTTTGGTTGAATATTAATATTTTTGGTGGAAGATTAATCCTTTTTGTTGAAAATGTAAGTATTTGCTGACAATTCATCTTTTTTAATTGTAAATTCAACTACTTGGCTAAAAGTTGACCTACCCTTTGTTAAAAATTAACTTTTTTTCAGGATTCACCCCAAAAGGTTGAAAATTTGACTGTTTTGTTGAAAATTCTTTTTTGTTTGATGAAAAATGATTTGTTTCCTCTGAAAATGTAATTATTCCATTTTTTGTTGGAAATAAATTTTGTATGTTAAGCATTCAACTATTTTGTAAAAGTCATCTTTTTTGATCGTAAGTTCAACTGTTTCGTTAAAAATTCGTTTATGAAAGGCACTAGAGAAATTTTCTTCAAGTTAGTTTAATATATGTTTATAGATATAAAATCTAAAGCACTCTCTTTTGGATTAAGTCGTTACACTAGGATGATTTTTTTGCAGATCTCTATTTTTGACCCCCAGAAATAGTTACTTAATTGGTATTAAATTGCAGGAGGAAACCAAAGAAACCGAAGCGCCGAAGGAAGAAGATCCTTGGGGCGGCTTGCCATATACTATCGACGTCGAAACAGGTAAGTTCTTTTTGTACAATGTATAATCATCTGAACATTTGAATATTTGAAAATAAGAAATTAAATAGGGGAAACTATGCAAAAGTATGCACATTTTAAGAGTATTTCATTTGAATTTACTGGAATATACAAAAAAAATGTTCTTTAAACTTCAACTACAGTATTTAACGCAACTGGAAGAAATTTTATCGAGATATGAAAAGGAATAAATATGAGGAATAGGAAAAAATGATTTTGAGCATTATAACCAACGACATGACTTTAATATTAAAATGTTGAACAAGTAACTATGTATTATTAATCGTTAAAATTGTTTTATTTGGCAGTCAATATTCCACCAGAAGCGATAGCCTTTTCGGAAATCGAGAGAATGTTTCTTAAAAACATTAAAATCAACTAAAAATGGATTTTATCAACAGTTATGAAAAGAAATAGTTAATTGAATAGTTAAGTCTTTCCAGTTTGTAAATATTACTATTCTCAATAATTTACTATAAATTATATCAAACATTTAGAAATCCTGTTGTGACCTACTCTTGCATAGTTTACACTATCTACCTTCACATAAAAAAACAGAATAGAATTTTTGTTGCGGATAATTTTCAAGTGGGTAAAGTTGGATTGTTTCATATCGAAACAAAAGAATATACAATAAAGTTGGCATGGTAACCATACCCAATGTGGTGGATAAATCTTACCACGTGACGATTTTTGTTGCTGGTGAAGATTACTTTGAAATCGGGTTAAAGATTTTCTCTGTTATTTACCTGTGTTCAATGTATTTTTTGTGTACTGAGATTCAGCATTATTATCTTAGGTGAATAATGAATGCCTAATGCACTTTCTAATTGAAAGCAATTCGAATGATGACTGAAAAGCGATAAACCGGAAGCGACTTTAATTGCGAAAGAAATCATTATCCTTACACAAATCAGGAACAGAAGTAGAGACACACTTCCAATGAGGACACTATTTAAATTAATTTAGCATCTTATATATGTATGGAATAGAGTTATATATGGAATTCCATATAATGGGATCGTCCATAAAGTACGTTACCAATTTGAGGGGGGAGAGGTTTACGTCAAAAATTACGGTTGGTATCAGGTTCGGAGGGGGGTCCGGTGAAAGTAACGTTCAGAATTTCAAAAATGTTTAGTACGTTTTTTGATAATAAATTTTAAGAAAGTTTGCGGCTTTTGCGAAAGATGTCCCTGCAACGGTACAGTTCAATAATAACTTAGTAAGTTTGAAAATTACTTTCATATTTTAGACTTCACACTCTTTCCCATATTCCCCTCTTTGCCCCTGTATAAGAATATCTGTTTTTTCTCTTGTTTTGAAGGTATTTCCCCTTTTTTTCGATTCCTTGTTTAAATTTTTTTTTGTGTGGAAGATTCTACTATTTTATTCAAAATTTTATTATTTTGTTTTAAAATGCAACTGATTCATTACAAGCTCATCCTTTTTGGTAAAAAAAATCCACAACTTAGTGGAAAGTTGTACTAATTTCTTAAAAATTTATCATTTTGGTTGAAGATTCATTTCTTTGGTGGCATTTTTAACTATTTCTTTAAAAATTCATTTCTTTTTTTGTTGAAAATAAACTTTTTTCAAACTGAAAATTCAAGTATCAGATTTGTAGTTCAAATCTTTTTTTTAGTTAAAAATTCAACTATTTGGTAAATATGTATCTTCTTTAGTTGGCAATTCATGTATTCTGTTGACATTCGTGTTTTGTAGTAGAAAATTCATCTTTTCACTTAAAAATTTATCTTTTTCGTTGAAAATTCAACTCTTCGGTTCAAACTTTAACCATTTGATTAAATATTTGAATTTTTTATTGCGTTCAACTGTTTTTGATTTAAATGAAAATCTTTTTTTGTGAAAATATCATCAATTACACTTTTTGTTGAGAATTCACCTTTATTGTTTGAAAATTGAACTACCTAATTGAAAGTTGAACTATTTTGTTAAAAATCTTTTTTTTTAACCTTCATAATTTTAATTGAAAATTCATCTCCAGAGTGGAAAATTTAAAAAGTTTTTTTTAAATGAAAAATATAGATATTCCACTATTCGCTGAAAATTAATTTTTTTTGTGAAAATTCAACTATATGGTTAAATTAAATTTTTTGTCGAAAATTAAATTTTTAAATCTAAAATATAACTATTCCATTTTTTGTTGAAAACTTATCTTTTTTAATTATAAATTCAAGTATTTTGGTAGAAAATTGAACTATTTCATTAAAAGTTTAACTATTATTTAAAAAGTTAAATACTTGGAAGAAGATTAACTTATTTGTTAAAAATCCTTAGTGTCGGGTAGAAAATTAAACTTTTTTTTGTGTCAAATTCATGTATTTTGTTGAAATTTCGTCTGTTTGGGTAGAAAATTAATCTTATTTTTCCAAAATTCATCTTATTGGCTGTGGAATATCAACTATTTTGTTAAAAATTCTTCTTTTTTTATTCAATTAAATTGTAACTTTGCATTTTTTGTTGTAAACTTATTTTTTTTTTTAATTCAAGTATTCGGTTGAAAAATAACTATTTTTGTAGAAAATTCAACTATCTGCTGTTTGGTGGAAAATACAACTATTTTGTAGAAAATTCGTATTTTTGGGCGAAAAATATTTATTTTTTAAAATTGATTTAACTGGATTTAACTATTTTGTCAAAAATTCTTCTTTTTTTATTCAATTTAACTGGTAGAAAATTCATTTTTTTCAAATTAATTTTTTAACTGAAAATGTAACTTTTTCATTTTTTGTTGAAAACTTATGTTTTTTTTTTTTTTTTAAAATTTTTTTTTTTTTTTTTAAAATTTTTTTTTTTTTTTTTTTTTTTTTTTTTTGAAAATTCGACCACCAAGGTAAAAGTTGAACCACATTGTTAAAAATGTATTTATTTTTGTTAAAGGTTCATCTCTTTGGTTGAATATTTAACTCCTTTGTTAAAATATCCTCTTTTTTGTTCAAAAGTGAAATTATTTAGTTGAAAATGAACTACTTTGTTAAAAATTCATTTTCTTTGGTTGAAGTTTCATAATTGTTAGTTTAAAATTCATCTCACTAGTCGAAAGTTGAACTATTTTGTTGAAAATTGGTCTTTTTGGTAGAAAATTAATGTTTGCGTGTTGAAAATTCAACGGTTTTTAAAATAAAATTCGTCTTTTTGGTTGAAAATTTGATTTTAGTGTTCGTTCTTGGTTCAAAATTTATCCTTTTCAGTTCAAAATTCGTCTTTTTGGTAGCAATTTAATCTTCATTGTTAAAAACTCATCTTTTTTTGGTTGAAAATTTAATATTTTTAAGCTGAAAATGTAACTATTCCATTCATCATCAAAGACTGATTTTTTGTTTTATTTTGAAAATTCAACTACTTGGGTATAAGTATGGTTTAAAATGTAATTATTTTGTTGATAATTCGTTCTTTTTTTGGCTCAAAATTAATTTTTCAAAATAAAACTGTGACTTTTCCACTTTTGGTTGAAAATTCATCTTTTTTAGTTGAAAATTAAAGTTTTTTGTTAGAAAGCTAATCTTTTTAGATGAAATTTCTTCTTTTTTTGATATAAATGAAACTGATTGAAAATTAACTACTTTGTTGAAAATTCATTTTTTGTTTTTAAGTTGCATAAGTTTAGTTCAAAATTCATTTGATTGATTGAAAATTAAACTACTTTGTTCAAAGCTAGTTTTTTTTATAGAAAATTAATGTTTAAGGGTTGAAAATTCAACAGTTTTCTAGAAAAATCGTCTTTGATTGAAAATTTGTCTTTTCTGGTTGAAAATTGTTTTTTTTTTTAATTACTCCTCTTACTGAAAATTCAACTTTTTTATTCTTGGTTGAAAATAATTTCTTTTTAGTTTAAAATTCAACTATTTGATCGAAAATTCATGTATTTTGTTGAAAATTCGTATTTTTTGGTAGAGTCTTCTTGGCTGAAAATTCGTGCCTTTGGTTAAGAATTCATCATTGTTGATTGAAAATTAAACTATTTTATCAAAAATTCTTCTATTTTGTTGAAAATTTAATTACTTTATTAAAAATGCAAAGCTTTGGTTGAAATCTAACTATTTTGTTGAAAAATCACATTTTTTGATCGAAAATTCAACGGTTTTGTTAAAAATTCGTCCTTTTAGATGGAAAATTCATCTCTTTGATTGAAAATTCGTCTCTTTTTGTTGAAAATGGTTTTTTTTTTCATTGAAAATTAATTCTTTTACTGAAAATTTAACTTTTTCATTCTTGGTTGAAAATTAATCTTTTTTAGTTTAAAATTCGTCCCTTCAAATGGGAAATTCGTCTTTTTGGTTGAAAATTCTGTTTGTTTTTTTTTGTTAAAAATTAATTATTATACTGCAAATTTAAATTTTTCATTCTTGGTTAAAAATGAATCTTTTTCAGTTTGAAATTCCACTATTTGTTTGAAAATTCATGTATTTTCTTGAAGATTCGCCTCTTTTGGTAGAATCTTCTTGGTTGAAAATTCGTGCTGTTGGTTAAGAATTCGTCATTGTAGGTTGAAAATTCAACTATTTTATTAAAAATTCATCTATTTTATTAAAAATTATTACACTTTATTGAAAATGCAAAGCTTCGTTTGAAAATCTAACTACTTTGTTGAAAAGTCTCCTTTTTTGGTCGAAAATTCAAAGGGTTTGTTAAAAATCGTCCTTTTAGAAGAAAAATTCATCTTGTTTTGGTTGAAATAAATTAACAAATAAAATTTTTTTCAAATTTAATGTTGAAATTATTTTATTCTGTCTGTCAAATTTCTATGCCGAAAATTTTACCAGATTAAAATTCTGGTCTTTGAATAATAATTTTCAGGGAAAATGATAAATTGGTCAGGAAAAATTCAGGGAATTTTGAAAATGAAGTTTGCCGGCCACCCTGAATGAATCTTTTTTTCTTCTCACATTATTGACGAAGAAACGATATTCCCGTATTCGATAAAAAAATTAGTATTCATGCTATTTTACACTATTAACCTAATTTGCTTAGTTGGAAATACCATGGGTTGGATTTTCCCATTGATTAAAGATAAGCAGAACTTTAACTTTCGTTATTTATTAGAATTTCCAGATGCGATATAATTCCACGGAAAATAATATGTTCAATTCGTGGAGCGTGAGTCAACGAAATTTGAAACGATTCCGATAAAACATAGGGTAAGGAGGGGCATCGCCGACCAGTTAACAGTCAATTATTTTTTTAAATTTAATAATATGTAGAATTGATCCATTTTTTTCATTTCGAGTCCTACATTATTGTATATCATATTTCTATAAGTATTAATGACATGAATAAAACAATGATTTAATAATTT
>JAABKJ010006701.1:0-21683 GCA_011634705.1 Andricus grossulariae
CACTTGAAAAGATTACTATGCAGACCTTTATAACTTACCTTCACGTTTCGGAGATTTTCTCCAAAAAGTCGTATGCGGTTGCAGTACCATGTACTAACCTTCCTGACGGCTGGCATTTCCACCTATCGACGTCATGCCACAAAACTAACGGATCGCGACTTTTTCAACTGCGCAGTAAGCCGAGACCGCCTGAACCGTTTTACGCGACTGACTACTCGTGCACTCGGCCCTTCCGAGGCGAGAGTCGCAACCGTCTTTCGTCCTAAGAAGGAATTTTCAAGATCCCCCATGTAACGACTTGTTACATGGGGGAGGGGACGAGTAAAAAACTGGCAAAAAATATGTTACGTAGTTTATGGAGGGTTCCTTAGCAGGTACAAGAATTATTTTGCAGTCAAAATATTCAATTAGAAATTAATAGTGAATGTTTAAAGAGAATTTTAACAATATTTGCATATTTTAAATTCAAACATAAATATGAAATAATCCGAGCAGATTCTAAACATGAATTAAAACTGCTAAGAATTAAAATATTTATCTACATACAACAAAACTTTACTATTTTTGTACAAAACGGTGTTTTTATATTTAGTTAACAATTAACACAAATTTTTTTTTAAATATTTTGAATAAATTTCTGACGAATGCTAGAAAAATGGTATTTACTGAAATTCGTTTAAAACATTCAGTTTTTAAGAAGCATTAGTTTAAAAAATTAGAAACGAATGGATAGGTATACTACATTAAATTTAAATTCTACATAAGCCTGATTTATGTTAAATAAGACACAAGTATCTATATTGTTACAATATAATATAGTAATCACATAGGTAACATTCTGGTTCGTATATGCATAGTTCGATAATGAATATACTTGGCTCTCATATAATAATTTAATATTTTTCATATCTCTTTTTCTACCACTCACTGTCAGAGAGGAACGCAGCACATTTATAAGATGAGTAGCATTCCGTTTCTTTATGCCCTGTTTGACAGTTGGCAAGACCACGTATGTATTTTACAGACGCTATGGAAGTTGTAATTTCTTTAAAGAAATTCAATCTCTAGATATATATACATATACAAAAGATCATCCTAATCTCTCCAGACTCCATCTAATCTGCTCAAAACTCCTTTAACTCTTATTATTTAAACTTCTTCTTCCATCGTCTCCATGCATGAATGATTAATGACACCACTAACGACCACAGATATATTTACAACAAATGTCTATGAATTTCATTGAATAATTAAGATAGTCTACTCTCTCAAGACTAAGAGGAAGCTCTGGGTGTCAGTAGCAAAAAGTGATATGTGTATGTTAAGAATCATCTCGACAAAAGTCTTCTCATCGACTTTCGCTAGTGTAATTTTCTAGAAAAAGGGCGCGAAGTCGAGAAACGTGATTTCTGAAACGTTTGACTTTGAAATCTACAGCACATAATTAGTCCACTTCTCAACTCCGTTTTTGATTTCAACTTACTTCTACTTTATAAGCGATTAATCGGAATATTGCAGTCTTTTTCTAGGAGCACAATATATCCTCTGAATTACCGAAAGACAGCGGTGGACTAAATTCTATTACTGGCACATTCGCGCATGGAGCCTATAGAAACGAAGCGTGGATAACAATGTAAGAATTTACACATACAAGGAACATACTGAACTATCGCACTCCCATCGAAAAAAAAACAGACATTAATATTGTAAGCCAACTCTGATTAATCGCAGCTATTCGTTCAAATCAATGAAAAGAACGAAACTCGAGAAATTGTTCGTCTCACTATACAAAAATCGAGCAGTCTTAAAATTTCTCTCATAAAAGAATCTTGAATCTAACATCGACGATATCTAAAGTCATTAGAGTCATTTTAAAAATCATATAGAACAGTCACCGTTTTCCACCCAGTCGCCTCTGATCGTCAATATGAAATAGTAGTAATACAAACGCTCTAGGAAGATTAGAATGAAAAATATATGTAATCTGCTCCATCGTTACAGAGCTCTTGACTGATCAGCGAGAGAAACATTGCGTACTAAAATTTGGAATGCGTTCTAGGCTAAAAGATTTAATTCTTTCATTTAATATATCTACCTAACGTCAATGGACGCCATTGGAAACTTTGCGGAGTTTATCCTTGTCAAACATACAGATGCTTCCGAGCAGGGCTGTACGCTCATTTGATGACGCTGCTACAGGAGGAAGAATTTTTCTAGATGTCGCTGTCGGCATCGGAGGCGGAGCTGGACATCGATCCTTGTTGTTTTGCAGTTCTGTCGAACCTTGAATCGAAATAAATCCTTAAATATCCCTTCATCTGTTTAAATATCCAAATTATTTATTAAAAAATGCAAAGCATTAAAAAACGCGCTGACTAATCAGGATGTCTGGAGAAATTTCGTTTTCAAATTCCCGGGTCGAAATTAACGTTTTTCCTGATTTTTCATGATATATGTGTTTCAATTTCGCACCTCACTATTAGTTTAAAAAAATCCTCAAAGAAAGTATAAAAGTTTACAAAATTAATATTCTTTTATGAGGATCGGTAAGAGTTTACTAATTTATTACTTCTAAACTAAAATTTAAAACAAGGCATGTAAGATATAAAAATTGTGATTATTTTTCCTTGAATCCTGCCAAGGTCTGAACTTAAAAGAAATAAGTTTAAAACATCAAAAAATGTCTTATAATCGAACAATGGATTTATAAACGATTTTACAATTTAAAATGATTACGATTTATTTTTTCTAAGCTCAGATCTTGGCAGAATCAAAGGAAAATTAGGACAATTATGTCAAAACATCGATTATATTCAATGGAATATAAGCCCAAGATAATTTTATTTTTTACACTTTTTTGCAAAAACTCTGCAAGAGTGTTCAAAAATATATTTCAACTTAGTATCATATAATTAGATTCAGAAATGTTAGATCTTTTACTCTACTTTAAACAAAAAAATGTAATTTATTTTATTATCAAAATTAGATGATTGATTATTGAACTTGTGGAAAAAATGATTATTATGAAATATTCGCCTTTCAAATTAACGATCAATCAAAAGGAAACATACAAAAAGTATAACAAAATTTCTTTAAATTAATTGGAGAAACTTCCACCACATATGCGTTGATTAAAAATAGTGTAACAATTGTTAAAATAAATACTAACATGAATGAAGAGTAAAATTTGAAAAAAACTTCTAATTAACAATTTGTCAGAACAAATAAATACTTTGATGTTCACAAAAACATTAAAACAATTTATTGGAAAAATTAATTTTTTCGACCCTTTTGAATTTTGATTTTTTTACCATATCCGCTGGACCGGGAAATAACCGAGAATTTTTGAGACTGGGAAAACCCGGGAAATGACAGTGAATTTACTTTTGAACGGCAAATTTACAAACTTTTAGAAGAAAAATCTATTTATTAAGTTGAAATGTCGTAAATTTCATATCACATGATATAAATGCAATTTTAAATGACCCCGATTTAAACTTTTTTAAATGTTAAGTTAAATCGTTAACTTTTTCAATTATGAATTCATTCAGTATACAATGCGTGATTCTAAAATCTTTAAGTTTAAAACTTTTCCATATTAGGTCTTCTGAATCTGTTCAAAATTAGTGGCTTCACAGATGTAAACATCCGACTGAAACTTTATAAATTATTTAGAATTTTAAAATAATTTCAAATTAATAGATTCATAATTAAACGCTTTTATTCAATTTCAAATCCTATGTTCAAATATTGTTCGTCTAACATATTCCATTTTTAACCCACTGCAAATTGAAATTTTTTAATTAAAAAAAGAACATTTCTTCGATATTTAGCAATATTTAAATGTGTATTTAAAATTAGCAATTATAAATCAAATATTCAAAACTGAACAATTTGAAACTGAATTATTTCAAAGAGAAAGCCTTGAATTGTTAAAATTTCAGAGTGCTAAATGTTGATTTAAAACGACTTTAAAGAAAAATAATTTAATTTTTAATTTTAAAAATGTCTAATTTTAAACGATCATTATAAAAATGATCAATTTTTAATGTTTCTAACTTGAAATTGCTTTAAAATTATATATAACTTTCAACATTTTAAATTGCATTGATTCATTCTTCAATTCAGAGCATTGAAAATGATTACGTGGATTCATATTTTTTAACCTGAAACCTTTCAACTGTTTAATTCATAAGAGTTTAAAATGTCACATTTTGTAGTTTAGCGTCATTTAATTTAAAATTGTTCAATCGAATAATGTTGAGAGTTACCATTTTATACCTGTACATTTTTGAGGGTATGAACTGAAATGTTGTTAAGATTCAATTTTAAAAGTTTAAAATTCCAAAGATTCAAATTCAAAACGCAGGTCCATGAAACGATCGGAAATTTGCTAGAAAAAATATAAAAAAGTTATCCGAAATATCGTGTTTATAAATATCAAACTTATCGACAAAGAAACAGCAGATATAAGGCAGACAAAAACAGCACAACAAATTTCCCAGAGTTTGACTTTTATGCTCTATCTTCTGATTGGCTGTTAATTTAATAATAATAATTTTATGTAGAAAATAAAAAATTATATTTAAATTTATGATGACCACAGACTTCCCGGATCTGTTCACGAATTCCCGGAGATCCGTAGTCGCTAGACACCCTGGACTTAGTCTGGGCTGTTCAAAATTGAAATACTTATGAGCTGAAGAAATTTTCTAATTAATATCTAACTCCCATTCCAAACCTTAAATCACTACAAAACAATCGAGAAGTACATTTTTCTTAAAAAGTGCTCTCGATTTCCAGAGGTCGCAACTACTTAAAAGTGATGAGTGGAACCTTTAGTTAAATCCAATGACCTACGTGAAATCAACGAGCGAAGAGTATGCCATCAACTTTTGTGTCCAGCTTGTCGAAACAAACGGAATTGACCATTTTCAAATTGCGATTAAATAAAAAAGCTGCCAAAAAATATTATTTTTACAATTTTGTATTTTAGAAAGACTTACCATGCGATGGAGGCGTCAAGGTTCCAACACTTGTTGCTGTTGAAGTACTCGTTGGACTATCAGATCTCTCAGGACTTTTTCCATTCACCACCTGCTTTGTTCCGTTCGTTCCTAACTGGTTAGAACGTTGTTCTTGGGCCAGCTTTTGTTCCTTTTTCTACACAATACAATTTATAGGCAATTTTTGAAGGCCGCTAGAACCCCAAGTCCGTAAAGGGGCCGTGCATAAATTACGTACAGTTTTGTTGGTGGAGGAGGGGGTAGGTCAGCGATTTTTCGGTGTTGTCTTACATGGGAAGGGGGAGGGGGTCAAAAGCGCAATCTGATGCTTACTGTAGTACCTAGTACATTAAATTAAAAAAATTATTGTATTGATGATTGTAACAGTATTACTTGTAATTCACCTAACAATATTTGTATCTTACTAAGATTTTATAAACTTAGGGAACAAAGATACACATGAAATATAAACTCTGTTAATTAAGTAAACGTGGAACTTCAATGAAATTAGTTTTAGAAAATAAAACGTGTTATTAACAATAAGTATTTAGTATTACAAATGTAAAATTTTATAATTTCTTCAGGGCCTAAAACATTTCATAGTTCGAAATCAAAAAGTGTGCAATCGAAAATAACTTTATTTTCTAAGCAAAATTTCCAGTTTTCTAATCTAATATTTTAAAAGTACTCAAATTGAACTTCAATGTTCATTTAAACTATTCTATGGAGTCTATGAATTATCAAATTTCCTATTTATTTATCGCAGACTTCACAATATTTCCCCTTTTTCTCGTTTTGCCAATTAAATACGAACTGAACTAACAGAACCCAATAAGAAAATCAAACTATTTTGAATTGAAAGTTCATTTTTTTTCTGTTGAAAAATCTACTATTAAATTTCAGGTTAAGAATTCATCTTTTATTAGTTGAATATTTTATTATTTTGTTCAAATATTAATTATTTTGTTGAAAATTAAACAATTTGTTTGAAATTTCATATTTTTGGTTAGAAATATTATATTTCGGTTAAAAATGAACTTTTTTGTTGAAATTTCAAATTTTCGAGTTGAAAATTCAACTGTTTTGTAGCAAATTCGTATTTTCGGCTCGAAAAATCAACAATTTGGTAGAAAATTTAACTATTTGGTCGAAAGTTGAACGGCTTTGTTAAAAATTCATTTTTTATTTGAAGATTCAACATTTTAGTTACAAATGCATTTCTTCCATTGAAAATTTAACTATTTTGTTGGAAATTTGTCTCTTTTTAGGTTAAAAATTAATTTTTTTAACTGAAAATTTAACTATTCAAATTTTGGTTGAAAATTTATATTTTTTGGTTTGAAATTCATGTATATTGTTCAAAATTCGTATTTTTTGTTAGAAAATTATTCCTGAAGATTTAAAATTTAATTAAATGAGGATTCAAGTATTTTGTTAAAAACTCGTCTTTTAGGTTAAATTCAATTGTTTTTTATTTTAAATAAAAATCTTTTATGCACTGTAAAAAATAAAAAAATGGTAACAGTTAGAATGGTAAAATTAACAACAAAAAATTAGTGCAATTTTACTACTCTGATTATGGGGTGAATACCACTTGCATGTTAGAAGTTCCAACTAGTAACTTTACCACTTTTAGACTGACACTATAGCAAGGCGTTGAAGAAGTAATGTTTCTGCTTGTGAATCTGTGACTTACAGAGTAGGTAATAAATGGACCTACTTTCAGAGTGTGGAATTTCTTGATGCTGGTAGAAGTACAGAAACTGTTAAAAATTCCTTTTTCCAACGTAATCTCACGTCGTGAAATTTGATAATTGATAACGCGGCGTACTTGCACAGCTCTTAACGTAGTACAAGTATAAGTAATTGTAAAGTTTCAAAGTTGCGGAGGATAATGAAAAAAATGGTAAAATTACAATTATTTGTCAAAGAGTGTTTCAGAAAAGTATAAATTATGGAAAAATTTATTTACAAAATTTATAAAAAATATAGTTAAAAGATGTATTTAAAAAAATTTATTTATTTATTTATATTTGTATATATGTCAATTTATTTTTTTTGATAATTACGTAGTATACCATCATTCACATTTCTTATGCAGATGCTAAAGTTACCATGTTGATTAAAAACACGAATATTTTTGGTTAGAATGCCATCACCTACAAATTCATAATGTTCATAATGCATTGTAATTTTACGGAATCTGTCTGGAAACTTACGTAACCTAAAAGTTGAATTCAATACTAAAAGTGGATATTCGTTATTGTCAGTGAAAACGTTACTTTGGGAGTATGTAATAATCGGACTTACTCTGAAAGTGGTAAAATTACCAGACAATTTTTTAACAGAAAATTTGTTTTTTTTTTTTTTTTTTTGTAGAAAATTTAACTATGGGGTTAATAATTCGTTCTTTTTAATAGATAAATAAATTATTTGGATAAAAATTTATGTATTTTGTTGAGACTTTGTTTTCTTAGTATACTATTTAGTTAATTTAATATAATTTAATTATTTGATCGAAAATCCAATTGCTTGGTAGAAAGCTCGTCTTTTTGGCTTAGAAATTAATATTTTTTGATTAAATTTTCTTTCTTTATTGACTGAAAAATCTTTCTTGGTTGAAAAATTCATCTCTTGTTAAAAATTTGTCCTTTTATTTAAAAGTTTATCTCTTTGGCTGGGAATTTCACCTATTTTTATAAAAATGAAACTATATTTTTGAAAATTCATCTTTTTTGGTTCAATGCAGCTGTATTTGATTTGAAATATAAATATTTTTTGATTGAAATATGAAACGTTACATTTTTTGGTGGAAATTAAAATATTTGTTTAAAAATTTATGTATTTTATTGAGAATTCGTTTTTTTAGTTTATTATTTAATTAGTTTACTATAATTTAATAATTTGTTTGATAATTCAAACGTTTTGTAGAAAGCTCCTCTGTTTTGCTTAAAAATTCATCTCTTTTGATAGAAATTTTATCTCATTTGGTATAGATTTAATATTTTTTGGTTAAAAATACAACTATTTTGTGAAAAATTCGTCTTATTTTGTTCAACTCAACTGTTTTTGATTTGAAATAAAAATATTTTTTTGTTGAAATATCCACTCTTACCTTTTTTTGTCGAAAATTCATATTTTAGAGTTGAAAATTCAACTGATTTATAGAAAAAACCGTCTTTTTGGCTTGAAAATTTAAGATTTTGGATGAAGTTTTTTTATTTATTGACTAAAACATCTTTCTTGGTAGAAAATTTAACTATTTTGTTGAAAACTCGACTTTTTTGGTTCAATTAAACTGTTTTTGATTTACAATAAAAATATTTTCTTGTCTGAAATAGCAAATATTACATTTTACGTTGTAGATTCATATTTTTTGGTTGAAAATTCACCTACTTAGTTGAAAGTTGTTACTTCATTGTTAACACTGTTACTTCATAAGGAACATTAAGATTTACCCCCCCCCCCTTCGTCTTATGTTATTTTTGAATAATCCCGAAAAATTCACGAAAGAAATCAATTTAGTCGGCAACAATTACGTAAGATATGGAGGGGGGGGGCAAAACTTATGGCCGCTAACAAAGGGGATGTACGTGGTTCTAAATTTCAGAAACAAAAACTTCACGTAATTTATGCACGGCCCCAGCGAGAACTGAATTAAAATTGTCTTACCAATTTCTGCTTGCGCTTCTTCATCTCCTCCTCGGAACTCATCATCTCCTGGACCTTGACGAGTCTCTTTTGGTGTCGAGCGACCTTCTGCTCGTCCCTGAGTCGCTGTTCTGCTTTGTTCGAAGCTTCGAGTAAAGCATCTTTGAGATGGCTGCTCAACTTAAAATGTGGCTTTTCTATGGCACCGGCGTTGGCCTTAGCAGTTCTTCTTGCAGTGTCGAAAAACGGATGCTCCATCAAATGAGGAACTGTCGGCAAATCTTGCTTCAACGCCTCCGGAGAGAGAATTACATCTAACAGGTTCTTTAGACTTGAATCACAGTGGGAAAGATCAGAACAGGTGGCTTCCAACAAGGGCCTTCCGAAGGCCATTTCATACAAAACGTGCCCAAATGCATAAACATCTACTTGAGTCTGTTAAAAATGCAGTGAAAATTAATTTAAACATTTATTTCTTTCAAAACATGCAGGGCTCGGATTCATTATAGTAGCATATTTGAAAAACAGTAGCAAAAGCATGGATTTTTTAAAATAATAAATTTATAATATAAATCAGGTAGGCCTCGGATTAACTAGAATTATTTTTCTAATCGCATGAGTGACATAAGTCGCATTAGATTTGTAAAAATGTATTTATTTAATAATACGGAGTAAAAGTTGCAGATAAAGAACTCCAATTTGTAATACTAGATAAAACGCTATATGCATAGAAAAATACATAAGAACATTAAACAATGTGTAGTAATTTGAATTTTGCATTTGGAATTTCTGAGGGATTTTATTCTGTAAATTCTAAATTCTAAATTCTAGGTCTTTTTCAGGGGTTTTCAAAACAGCAATTAAAAAACTTCTAAACCTCACGCTGACAATTTCATTCCAGGAAAATTAATGCATTTACAGGAAAGGAACCATATCATTAAAGAAGACTAATTGCATAAAATAGAACTAATTAAATTCTGATTTGAAATATTTGCAATTATAAATACAAATTAAATATAATAAATTTACTGCAAACGAGTAAATTTAATTTTGACGTGTTTTTGAATCCCAGGAATTTCTAAATGCTTTTAATTATTTAAAAATAAATTATCCTTCAATGAAAGGATTAATAAACGTTTAATATATTTTTTTCTAATATTTTAAACTGATAAAATTGCATTATTTTCAAATACGAGAAGTTTACTGTTCACACGCATTTTGAACATGAGTTGCCTAAATTCAACAATTTTGTTAATTTAAAGGTTTTCTTCAATTTAGAATAATTTATAGGTTCCAGATGTAAAATTTCAATTTCCTGTTGGGTTTACTTTAAATTTCATTCTTTTCCAAACGCAAATTATTCTATTTTAATTCTTATTAATTGCGAAGGCTTTCTAATTTTGAACTATTTTCAAAACAGAAAACTTTGAAATAATTTATATTAATAAAAGTTGCATGTTTATTCTTTTTAGTCATTGACACCAAAATATTGTAAAATTTTTAATTTGTTTTAAATTTGTTCAATTCTAAGCTTTTTAATTTAAAAGATTTTTGTTCACTTTTAATAATGGAATTTGGAATTATTTGACTTCCGACGTTTTCGACTTTAAAATGTTCAACCAATAAGTGTTACAAATTAAAATGGTACAATTTTAAAAGAACTTTCATCAAAAAGCCGAAAATGTCGTACAATTCGAGGCTTAGAAAATGAAGAATAGATCAATTTAAAATACTTTAAATTAATGGCTCAAGTCACAGAATCATTTTCCACTCAAATAGGTTGTTCAGGGGGCTTCCATGAACCACGAGGCCCAATTTTGGCCAGTTTTTGACCCCTCCCACCCCCCATGTAGTCCACCGCAGCATTCCCCCCCCCCCAGAGTGCTACGTGGTTTATGGGGTTTTCCCGTAATTTTTTGTTTGTTTGTAAAGAATTAATCTTTCTGGTTTAAAAATCAACTATTTGGGTTAAAATTGATTTATTTTTTGTTCTAATACTTTTCGACTGATTATTGGTTTCTGTAAACATTTTTCTGGTTTCTAACTGTTTGTTGTTTTTTTTTTTTTTTTTTTTTTGACACCCAAGTGTAAAACCACGTGGCTCGGACCCATGTACACCAACGTGCCCGTTCGCCGATCCCCCCTCCCCCTATAAAAACCACGTGGTCTATGGAAGGCCCCTTATGAACAACATTTGTAATGTAGAAAGTATATCACATGATATTCTGCCCTGTGTCCGCCAAATGACTTCATTTAACAGTTTCAACAACGTGTTGGTAAAAGAATAATGAAGTAAGTTAGAAAAAATGAAGAGTATCGATTATTTTTTAAAATACCTACTGCAAAGGCAAAATTTTGATGCAAAAGTTGTTGAAACTGTTAAATTATGTTCTTTATTTTTTACGACACAATAAAATTGTAATGTTGAGAAAAAATAAATTTGAAAGGATTCTATATGGAATATCTTTTTATATTAGAACGAACCTAGAAAAAAATCAGGAGAAACAAAACGCTCGGGTTTTTGAGAAAATTGTGTTTCAATATTTTCAGAAAAACCGCGGCCATTTCGTCAATTTGGAACTTTTTCTAATTTTCCGCCGGAATTTTGAAAGAGGGCGAGAAATTCAATCAGAATCCGAAAGAAAAACGTAAATACCTGCATTAGATAAAAAATATCACACTTTGGACAAAAATTTTGACAATTTTTGGAAGTCCATTACGAGAAAATAGTCAGATTTTGATAAAATAGGGGCATCGCTGAAAAAAAGAGTCAATAGTGAGCGTAAGTCTGAGTTCTGAATATAGGAAACCTTCAACATAATTAAATTAAATTCCTACCGTCGCGTGGAGTTTTCGCCTCTGAACCACGTAAGGTCGATAAAACGCAGGGAGTCCTAGAAGCCCGTTTTCAATATCTAACAATTTGGCGCCTGAGGTCGAGAGAAGGACATTTCCAGTGTGTAAATGTCCGTAAGGCAATCCTTTTTCGTGGAGAAAGGACAGAGCTTCCAAGATCTGAAAAAAATAGTTCGTTAGAACACATCTGTTTTAAATACTCTAATAAAATCAACTAATGAAATGTAAGGGAGGGGGAATCAACTCCTAAAAATGTATAGGATTACATAAAATGATGGTTGATTACTCTGCCTAAACTAGACTTGCGCGACTTCTCAACCAGAAGGGATTACTTTTTAACAAAATTGTTGAATTTTCAACAAATTAAATAAACTTTTTATTGAATTTTCTACCAAAAAAAAATTAATTTTGAACAAAATACATGAGTTTTCAATAAAAAAGTTGAATTTTTAACTAGAAAAGATAAATTATCAACCAAACAGTTGAATTTTCTACAAAAAAAATGGAATAATTAGGTTTTCAGTTGAAAATTAATTTTCAACAACAAAATTAAACGAATTTTCATCAAACTAGTTGATTTTACAACCAGAGATTAACGTTCATCTGAAATTATGAATCTTTAACTGGAATAATTATAGTAATTAGTTATAGTTAGTAGTTATAGTAAATAGTAATTGTTAGCAGATTACATGGACTATATGTGGATCGACATGGATTACAAGTGGATTACGTGGATTACCTCAATTGGTTGATTCACCTAAATTAATTGGATTACAAGTGGATTACTTGGATTACCTAAATTAATTTGATTACAAGTGGATTACTTGGATTACCTAAATTAATTGAATTACAAGTGGATTACTTGGATTACCTGAATTATTTGGATTACTTCAATTAATTAGATTACAAGTGTATTACTTTATTACTTGGATTACCCGAATTACTCTAAATTATTTGGATTACTCTCGATTACAATTGGATTACTCCGAGTTAGAAGTGGATTACATGTAGATTTCTAGGATTACCTTAATTACTCCGATTTATATGGATTGCAAGTGAAGTACCCCAGATTACGAGTGGATTACAACTATTATTTGGATCACAAGTAGATTACACTGGATTACAAGTGGATTATTCTGAGTTATATCTGGATTACACGTTAATTTCTTGGATTATCTGGATTGCTCCGAATTATATAGATTACAAGTCGATTACTCTCGATTACAAGTGGAATAATCTAGATTACAAGTGGATTACGCTGGATTGCAAGTGTATTATTCCGAATTACTTGAATTACCGCGGATTACAAGTGGATTAATCCGAAACACTAGGATTACACCGGATTAACAATTCGAATACCCAGTTGTCCAGCGAATTACCAGATTTGTTCCCCCTCGAATGTAAGCAATTCAGAAACAGACCTCATATGCGTAAGTAGCAATATCCGAAACAGGTAAAGACTTTGTCTGCTTCGGATTTCCGTACTTTTTAATGAAAGGCTGCTTAGGCTTCGAATTGCACAAAATGTCCCTCAAAGTTCCATCTGCGTGGAAGTTTCGAATAGTCAAGGCTCCGTTTTCGGTAACGTGTTGGTGAACAATTCCTTCTACGTGTGCATGTTTCAGGGTGCTTAAACTTTTAAAGACACCCTGCATGTCCTTGTCCTGCAAATGTTTGTCCGGCCCGAATTCCACCCAGGCGAGAAGCAATTCCTGTTTTGGATTTTGCCTGTTTTTCACGGTGTAATAATGTTTCCTTAACCGCCATCCCATGTCCGGAATGGCTTTTCCGACTTCGTAATTCGCATCGCTGCGTAAGGCCAGGGACACTTGCTGAAGTGCAATTTCTAAAAAACGACCAAATTCGCAAAATAGAATAAAATAAATAGAATACAGGGTTCGGATTCACTTCAGAGGTCAAAAATAGTGTACAAAGTGTTACAAATTTGAAAAAATAGTGTCATAAAATGTTTCACGTATTAAAATTATGTTTAGTTCGCATTTAAAAGTATACAGTCCGAATTCAAAAAGTATGCAATGGAAAATTAACTTTATTTTTCAAGCCAAATTTCCCTTTTCCCCACTTTTTCTCATTTTTCCACTTAACCGCGGACTGAATTAATAGAACTCAATAAGAAAATCTAACTATTTTTTATTGGAAGTTCATTATTTTCGGTTCAAGTGTCCACTGTTAAACTTCTGGTTAAAAATTTCCTTTTTGGTTGAAAATTTTATTATTTGGTTCAAACTTAAATTATTTTGTTCAAAATTCAATAATTTTGTTAAAAATTCATTTTTCTTGGTTGAAAATTCGTCTTTTTGGCTTGAAAATTCAACAATTTGATTGACATTTTTTTAATTCTTGACCAATAATTTTTGTTGTTAAAAATTCAACTATTTTGTTAAACATTCATTTTTTTGTTTGAAATTTATCTCTTTCTGTAGAAATATCACCGTTTTTGGTTAAAATGCAACTTTCTGATAAAAAATTAATCTGTTTCGGGTTAAAATCAACTTTTTTGTTGAAAATTCAGCTGTTTTGTAGAAAAATCGTATTTTTTGGCTCGAAAACTCAACAATTTGTTAACAAATTTAACTATATGGCTCAAAATGTATGTTTTTTATTAAAACTGTATGTACTTTGATTAAAAACGCAACGTTTTGTTTGGAAATTAATCTGTTTTAGTTGAGGATTCAAGTATTTTGTTGAAAATTCGTTTTTGTTGGTTAGATGCAACTGTTTTTTATTTTGTATTAAAAACTTTTTTTGTTGAAATATCAACTATTACATTTTTCGTAGAAAATTCATCTATTTAGGAGGAAAATTCAACCTGTTGGTTGATTAAAGATTAACAATTTTAGTTGAACGTTTGTTTGTTTTTTTGGTTAATTATGAATTATTTTAAATTAAAATTGAACTACTTTGTTGTAAATTCAATTGATTGGTTGAAAATTTAACTTTTGATTAGAAAATTCGTCTAATTGGCTTGAAAATTCAACAATTTGGTAGAAAATTTAACTATTTGGTACAAAATGAAACTGTTTTGTAGAAAATTAGTTTTTTCTATTATAAAAAATTGATCTTTTTTGGTTTGAAAATTCAACTATTTCGTTAAAAAATTTTATAAACGAAAAAACTATAAACTAAAAATAAATCCAAAAAAAAATTAGACTAACATCACATCCACTGTTCAAACTATTTAGTTGAAAAATTATGTCATTTGTTGAAGTTGAAGTTCAAAAATATTTTCCAAGGAAAATTAAAGAAATAGTGGCAAAATAGTGTCATCGCTCAAAAAAAAAGTGTCAAACAGTGTGAATAGTGTGGTGAGTCCGAAGCCTGAGATTATTGTAAATAAAGTAGAACAAAGTACGACAGCAACATTGGAAATTCAGAAAAACGGTAAAAGTAATTGGCTGGCAGGTTCTGTGATGGAAAAATAATTACATATAGAAGCTTACCATGCAGGGGCGCCGTATAATTCTCAGGGTCGAGAAATTTTTTCATAGGCAAGGACGACGCCAATATCGGATTCATTAGTACCACGTTTAGATAGTTCTGAAATTAAAATTAAAATGAAATAAAATATTGTAAATTGTGTTTCAGAAATTAAGTTTAGAATTCAGAACTTTAATTAACGATTTAAGTTTTTTTAAGAGGGTGGTACCAACCTGTAGAGCAGCTTGTCGTCGAGCTACGAAGTCTGGTTCCATGTTACCGATAATCCTCTTTGGGGGCAATGGTAAATTGAGGCCAGAAGCCCATAAAGCCCCATTGAGCTGAACGAAGTCATTGTAACGTCTGCAAACTCGCCAGGATCTTTCAGGAAGCGGGCCTCGTTGTGTCCTAATCACGTATTCCTGCAAGATAAATCATTTCTATCATTTATACTCAGGCCTGCCACAGACTAACATACTTGAAAAAAGTAAAAAAAGTAACTAATTTAAGCTAAAAAGTGAATAATGGTCGCGCAAAAAGAGGTCAGTAATGTCAATAGAAACACTTATCTATTCAACAAGTTTGATTCGAATACACATTTAATGTATCGGCTTGCATTTACAAGATCAGATGAAATACTATTTCTGAATTCCCGGGTGGATACCAAGGTACAATTGCTAGAATAAATTTTCTAACTAATGTTCAGACAAATTATAATTCATTTCATTACAAAGCTAAATAAAACTTTGACACTTAGATGCCGTATTTATATTTCGATGCTTTAAAATAGGAACTAGAAAACCAGAAAAATAAAAATTTAATTAATTTAAATGTTACTATTGCCGACTTCATAGCCTAAAATTCTCTGAAAACAGGTTAAACAGGGTATTTTTTTAACGAAACTAGGAAAATAAATTCTTTTGAATAAAAGGGATGTAGATACCGTATTGAATTAAATATGAAAAGCTTTAAATTCCCGACCTTTCAGTAACAATATTGCAATTTCAACAAAATAGATGAATTTTCAAACAAACAGATAAATTTTCATCCGAGAAGATTAATTTCCTACTAAAAACCACGAATTTTCGACAAAATCCATGAATTCTCAACCAAATATAGTTCAGTTTTTTCTAAACAAGATCAATTTTAAACCAAAAATGGAAGATTTAAATTTTCAATTAAAACCATTCATTAAAAAAAAAAGAATTTTCAACGGAACTATACTGATGAATGTTCAACCAAAAAAATCAGATTTGATCATAGTAGTTTAACTGTCAACCAAATAGTTACCAAGAATTTTCAACCAAAAAATATTAATTCTCGACAGATTTCACAGATCGAAATTAAAATTTTTCCCGGTTTTGTCTTATGATATATGTTTCAATTTCGCACCTCATTATTGACATTAACATACATGAATTTTCAACCAAATAGTTCATTTTAGTTCAAAAAGAAGAATTATCTACCAAAAAAGTCAAATTTTCAACATAACACTTCAATTCTCAACCAAAGAGATGAATTTCCAACCAAAAGAGGAAAATCTTCATCAAAATAGTTAAGTTTATAAGCTAAAAATTCAAATGTTTTCAAAAACCTTTGACTTTTAATCATAAAAGATGATTTTTCAACAAAAAAAGGTAATTTTCAACCAAATAGCTGCATTTTCAAACAGAAAAATGAGTTTTTTATAAAAGAGATGAATTTTTAACAAAAGAATTGAGTTTTTAAGATAAATAGTCGAATGTTTTAAAAAAAATTTGATTTTCAATCCCGAAAAGATACATTTTCAACAAAAAAGATAATTTTCAACCAAGAGAGCTAAATTTTCAACTAAAAAGTTGCATTTTCAAGCAAAACAGATGAAGTTTCTACAAAAAGGAATTAATTTTTAACGAAAATGTTAGTTTTTAAGCTAAAAAATCGAATGTTTAAAAAAAATTTGACTTTTAATTCTGTAAAAAAAAACATTTTCAACAAAAAAGTTAATTTTCAACCAATAAAGATGAATTATCAACCAAATAGCTGAATTGTCAACGAAAAAAAAAAAATTTAACCAAACATTTGCATTTACAACCAAATAGTTGCACTTTCAAGCTAAAGAGACTAAATTTTACCCATAGTTGAATTTTCAATCAAATAGCCGAAATTTTGAACAAAAAGATTAAACTGCAACAAAAAACATTTGTATTTTCAACCAAACAGTTGAATTTCGAAGCAAAAAAAAAAAGAATTTTCTATTCAAAATTATGAAGATTTTTTTCGAATCGTATGCAACATTATTTTATGTCTTGTAACGAAATAAGTTAAAATAAGATTTTATAATGCAATTTGTACTTTGAACTTAGTTAAAAGATTCTACAAGTATAATTAAAATAAGGCCTTTGTTGGTCCAGAATAAAAAATTGTTTAATTTCAAAGCCTTACACTTTTAAAAACCGCATATGGGTATACTGCAAAAAAATACGTATGACCTTCAACTGAATATTTTAGAAATTGAGTCCAGATCTAATTATTTCAGCCGTTAGAGAGACAATAAGTTTTAGGTAATTCAGGTCACTGTTAGTTAAACGTAGAAATCATTACTCACGAAGCAATATAATTGCCAATCGTTTGCAATGAATATTGAGGTGACTAACTGAAAACAATTGAAAATCAATGGTTTTTTCTTCAAAGGAAATGAGAACAAAAATAGTTTAAAATAATTGACATTGTGACAACTTGATGTTCGATTTACAAACTACAAATATTAAATCAATTATTGAAATTTAAATTATTTGAAACACTTTCAAATTTGGAAGTTTCTATCTTGAATCTTAAGTTTTATCCAGTATTAATACAACCCAAATTATCTCCATGTAAAAATTTCAAGCGAAATTCACAGCAATAAAATTTCTAGGGAAACTATTCCTATGTCAAGATAAAATTTCCTCAAAGGAATACTTTTCTTAAACAAATAAAATATTTGATGAACCCTATCTCTGATTTAATAATATTTTTTGTTTCCCACAGACCAAATAAGTTCATTTGATTTTATAGTATATTACATCACAAGTAGGATTAAGCATGTCTACACGGGGAGGTCAATGTTCGCAGGACGAATAGGAAAACCATGGCCATGGTTTTTCAGGTCGTTCTTGCGAAAATTGAATTCCACGTGAAGACTTGTGTGACCATACGAGTGATGTATGATATTTTATTCGAACCTATCATGTCATGAGACTCCCCTGAAAAGTGAGCGTTATATAGCCCTTTACCGAAATGGTGCGAGAACATCCTATTAAGTGAGTGTATCTTGATAATTATGATGATGACTGTTCGAGCATTCTTCTGTTTTATTTTATTTTCTCCATTTGTCAAATTTCTCGAAGGCCAGCTCATATGTATCCTTTGATTTTTCAGGTAGTAAATCTTCTTTCACTTCTTGATTTATGTTTAGTGCTGGGATTTTGGTTGTTTTATTCATGATTTTCAATACAAGAAGATATACAATTATAGAATTTGGCGATGCTGTTGCAGATAATTGAAGGTTTCACAGGTTCTATTGTTTTATATAAAAACATACGATTGACTTGGCAGTCAGCTGTTTAGGTTGTGATTGGTAATCTCGTATGGCGCGAAATATTGTATACGGTTAAAGAATACATTGTGCGTTGTTCAGTGGCAATTTGTGGAACTAGTAATCTGTCAGTGTGGCGGCGTTTAGAACTAATAATCTGTCAGTAGCGGACACCGATCGGTAAAGGGTTATCTAACGCTTACTTCTCAAGAGGCGTTATAGACTCATAACATAGTGGCTTCGAATAAATAAATCTTAAATTAATTAAGTTTAATTTGGTTAATTTATTTGCATTTGATAAAGGATAATTTTAAATCTCGCGACTCTCTCTCTTTCTGCTGACGTTGCACCAGGCTTAATTTTTTTTCCTTTTCTCTGAAATTGCGTTATATGCTTTATCTACTGGCTTGGGATTAACTGTAAACCTCATAGATAAACACGTCTTTGATAAAGATATTTATACCAATAATTTGATCCTCTTTGCTTAAGCAAGCAAGAAAGATGAAGACGTAAGTTACTGGAGGTTATAGAATTGGCTATGTAAATTTATAAAACACAATCTAATGAATAATTTACGAAATATTAGTAGAAAAAGTCAAGAACTCTGTTTCTTTTATTCATACAAAAGTTCAAATACTAGATTAATAAATTCAGATTAAAATGTGATGAATAAATAGCAACAAAGTATATTATTTAAGATTTGTACACAGTAGAAATCGAACCAACTAGCACAATTTTTCTTCAGCTCTACAAAAAACAAAGAAAAAACAAATATCTTCTCACGAAATGAGAATGCAATCATTTTGTGGAATCACCACATTACACAAAATTCAGTTTATAAAATGAATAACAAGAATGCGAAGTCATGATTATAAATGAATAACCTCCAGACAAGTTGCAACAATCTCCAAATTAATGATCAGTGACAGTGACTTATACGACACTCATATCTTATCAGGGATTATTGTTGCATCGTCACAATTCAATGTTTTCAATTTGAAGGCGTTTAAAATTAACCAATTTTCAACATTTTCAATAAATATACAATAATATACAACTTTAAATAAAATTATTATAAAATAGTGGAAAAAATAATACTTTTAAATAAACTCCCTACCTATTTCTTGACAATCTTCCAGTTATTTAACAGGAACAGTACATTTTTTCGTTCATCACAATATAAAAAAATTCAAATTAATTTCCGATCCGTCTTGAAAAGTTTTTCTATTAAAGACACTGAAATTTTAGATTTCGCATGATTTTCTGTTGATTTGTAAACGAACTTCACAAAAATCTTAAAATTTTACAAGAAAAATGTAAAATTCCTCTCTGAATTATTTGATCTAAAATATCACTTTCATAGGGTAAAATTACATTAACCGCTCGGGTGAAATATCGTTGACATTTTAGATAATTTCTCAGTAATTTAGCCGAATTTTAGAAGAGCAAAGAGAGGCGTAGAAAGCAGCAGACCATCTGCGTGTAACTTTACACTGTCCGAGTTATTTTATGTTACATTTGTGTAATTCTAAACTAGGAACGGGGTTGTTACAGAAGTCGGATTTCAAAATTCCGGGACATTTCCAGATTTCCAGGTCAACTTTTGAAAAATTTCCAGGAAAACTTTTTTAAACAGTCTATTCAAAATTTGAACTCAACTCAATTTCAAATCATTATAAGATTTGCAATATAATTTCCAGAAAAAATGTTGTACACTACTGGCGGAAATGATCTACACGCCTGTTTTTTTAACTTTGCTAAAGTGCCTTAATTTATACATTTTTAGCATGAAATTTTTTCCTCATAATAATAATAATAAATAAAATAATAAATGCACTGAACATCTTGAACATTTAGGAGTCACTAGGGTACTGGCAGCAGCTCAGAAGGCGGTTTTATTAAACACCTGCCGCATTGTAAGAAACTTCCTGGACCATCGGGAAGCAAGCGACCAAAAACCTATAGGGGGATACATGGTAGCTTTAAGAAAGCATCCAGATGCGACTGTTGTCACCTACAACACCCGCGGCCGTTGTGTAAGCATAACAGCGGTAAAAGAAGAACTGCAAACTACACCATACTCCAAATTTTGTACCTACAGCATCATCGCAAATGATTTCATACGACGTATTAAATTAACTAATTACATCTTCATCTCATCAGTCACTTGAATTAGTCCGCGGCTATGATGGAAAACCGATTTCTTTTTAACCCGAGAACAAGTTTGAAAATATATATATATAATATCATGGTAGCTCTAAGAAAGCATCCAGAGGCGACTGTTGTCACCTCCAACACTTGCGGCCGCTGTGTAAGCATAACTGCAAACTACACCATGCTCCTAATTCTGTACCTACAGCATCATCGCAAATGATTTCATAATACGCAATAGATTAACTAATTACATCTTCATCTCATCATTCACTTGGCTTATTCCGTGGCTATGATGGAAAACCGGGCTCTTTGTAACCCGAGAATAAGTTTGAAAAAAAATAATAAGACATTGCAAGGGAACGTCAGATTGAGATGTTTTGGAAAAATTGAAATAACTCTAAGAATAATTGACATTTTTTGAAATTCTTGAGCTTATTTTAAAAGTAAGTCTTCATAGAATTTTATTAAATTGTAAAAACATTTTTAAAATTTGGTCCCTAGTTTTTTACCCCCAGGCCAAACTTGCTGAAAAAATCGCAAAATTTCAAAAACGTGTACATACAAACCTTGTTTAAAAACATTATTCATTATATTTCAATGAATTTTAGTAATATTTATAAAAATATTACTGTTTTAAATTTTTTAGTTAATTGGTGAGTACAATCATTATTTGAAATTTTACGACTTTTTTTGCAGCAAATTCGACCATAGGGTAGACCCTATTTTTTGTGCTACCATGAGGAAAACAATCTCATGTTAATATGTAATATAAAAAATTAGTCAGCGTACAGGGTGCCTAGCGAAATTTTGTTTTCAAATTCTCGAATTTTACGGTTGAAAATTAACATTTTTCCCGGTTTTGTCTTATGATACAGTCGAAACTCCGAGCATTGCCGCCCCGAGCAATGCCGCTTCTCCTATTTCTCGCTCGAGTGCTACCCCCATCACTTTAGCGTCGGTCGCGATCGATGCATTTCATAGCTAACGCTCCGAGGAGTGCCGGGAACGAAACGGCCGAATCT
>JAABKJ010006702.1:0-21683 GCA_011634705.1 Andricus grossulariae
CGAATCTGATCAATCTTTCGAAAGTTATCGTGCCTACACGATACTACAGACTACAGACAGACAGACAGACAGACGGAAAGACAGACAGACACCTTCGTAAAAACAATTTTTTCTGACTCAGGGGGTCTTGAAACGTCGATATTTGATTGAATCGGCGAAAGTCATTTTTTACATAAAACCAATACCTTCTCATTGAGATGAGAATGTAAAAATAACTTCAACGGTTTTGGAATTGGGCATTTAGAAATGAATGATTTTAAGTAAAAAATGGTTAAAATTCAACGTCTACAATGAAAGCTCAAGAAATGCAACTACACGATTCTTGTTTTTTCTTTAATTCTCAAGAATTTCGTTGTGAAATTTGAATGTTTGACGTTGATTTGCTCTGAATTTTATTTCCTAAAGCTTCAAAAATTGATCAATTGTTTTCAAGCACTGAAAATCAAAGCATTCCAAACTGTAGATTTATTAATTTTTATCGTTCAGAATTGCAGAATTAAAAATTAAGAGACTTATGACTTATAAAATATAATTTTCAAATGTAAGCCTTCAAAATTTAGTAATTTTATATTGACGCCTTTAAGATTTAATCATTTTAGAATTAGAAATTCAAATTTAGTTCCAATTTAAAGGTAGGATATTTAATATTTTACATTCATGGCTTTACAATTGAAATATTAAAAATTGCATAATTTCGAATTTGAATCGTTTTTAGAAAATAAAAATACGAACTCTCGTTCAAATTTGCATAATTTCACGTGATATCAGGTATCTGATTAGATATTTTTGTGTTAAGAATTTGAAACATTTCTTGGCAAGAAAATCCTGTGAATTACAAATTTCAAAATTTTTACGATTCGACCAGACAAATTATTTTTTGAAGAGAGTTTTTTTAGAGCATTCAGAATAATGAAATAATCCAACAATATAAAAGTCAAATTAATAGAGTCATAAAGAGAAAATTTGGAATTAAAATAAATTAGTTATTACCTTTTGTTGCTCTAACATTAAGATTATTATCTCTCTTACTGACCTCTTAATACAAAGAAAAAAATGTCTGGTCATTTTCCGGCTGGCGCACATTTCTCCAGGGCATTAAAATTGAAAAATTGAAGCTTTCAAAACCTGTAAAGTTTCTCAATTTGAATTAAAAATACTTAAATAAAAAATATAAACATTGAAATCATCAAAACTCTTCTGAATTCAAATTATTTAGAATTGAAATTCTAAAATATTTAATTCATTAATTTATTACACTTTCAATAATATAAAATATCAAAAATTGGAATCCCTTTATTTATCAGCTCCTGTCTATTCAGGTGAATTATAACTCTGTTAATACCAATTAAAATTGCCCCTTTACAGGTTTGATAGAATTTTTCATAACCTTCGACTTTCAAAAATGCGAATCAACAATAAATTAGGTCTTGTGCGGATACCATCTTTTTTAAAAATATATGACACTCTTAATACCAATACAAATTCCTATGTTCACAAGGAAGGCTACGCCGAACCTTATCCTTGCTGTAGTGAATACAAAATTTTCTCAATTTATATTAAAAGAAACATAAATCGTTCAAGAAGATAGTATCTGTATAAAACTCACTGGATGCTTATTTTAAATTAAATGCTATTGTTTTTTTACGTGAAGGTATTTAATGTAAAAAAACCTAAGGCTTTCTTTTTTGTCAAAGGAGCAAGACAGAATCCTAAATTTAAAAAGTCGAGTTTATATGATTTTAAAATAAAACATTCAAAATTGTATAATTTTAATTTATAATTTTACATTGTGAAATTGGAAACTGGAAATCACCAAAATCGAACAAGTTCAAATTTAATGCCCCTAAAAATGTAATAATTCTAAACGAGTAATAAAAAGATTACGTTATGAATTATTTTGATCTGATCCAGAAAAATAACAGAACAAAATTATGCTATTAAAATTTTGTAACGTTCATGATTGAGCATTACAAAATTAAGAAGTTTCAAACAAAATATTGTAAAATTTAAGCTTTTGAAGCTAAACCATTTGAAATATCGAGTGACATTCAAAGTGATCAGATAGATTTTCTCACTAAAAAATTAGATTCCTGCCCAAAAAAATGAACTGCCTTTTTCACCTTTCAAAATCAAAATATTTAAAAATTGTGAACCTTCAAAGTTTAATTATTTAGGAAAAGTTGAAATTTATATGATTTCTAATTCGAAATTCCAGAATTAATTGATTCAAACTTGAGGCGTTAAAAATAAAAAAATGTTCAAATTCATTTAAAATTGATGAATTCATAATTTAGGGCCTTGAAACTAAGTCATTATGTGTCATTGATTTTTAAAATATACATTACGCTTTTTGACATTAAATCATTTTAATCTACAGTGCGAAATTAGTTCTTCAAAAATCAATGATAAAAAATTCCCATTCAAAGGAAACAATTTCATTTTGCTTCAGTTTCAATCCAAAGGTGCAAAGACAAAGAATTTTCCTCTTGATTTTGTATCCGGGATGTCATACTCTCATTAGTTATTGATTTTATAAATTAATTTAAGAGAAACTGAGATTAAAAGTACGGAAGTACTATTTTATAAGATCTTGATTTGGGTGCTTTTTGTGCACGTATCTCAATTATCCGTGATGAGGGAAAATATGAAATTGTTGACTCACTGCAAAATAAAATAAAGAATATTTCTTGACCCAGATGTTTGCTGATTAAAGAAGGTAACGATTGAAAGTAGACACTGCAAAGATAATTTTGGAAAAATTTGAAACAATAAACCTTCTCAAATATTTTAAATTAAAGTTTTGAATTTCTTATTACTGCTATCCTCAGGTTGCCCTGTCCAACGAACAGTTTAAAACTTTTTAAAAGGCTAAAATCAAGAGGTTAAGCAAAAAAGAATGCATAGGGAACTTATCTAATCAAAGCACCCCTTTTTGTCCATTGGATGATTGAACTAATAACTTTTTCAAATTATTTCTGAATTTCATTACAATTTCTAATTACCGTTTGTACAGATGAATACTTTTTTTCACTACGAATTCAACGATATCATACAAAACCCAAGGGTATTAACATGTTGTAAATAGTTGACAAGTACATTATGTAATAAATGAAAAGCATCCATTGCTCAAAGTTTTTATGGGATTATCTAGCTCTATTTGATACTTGTTTTTATTACGAATCCAACGATATTACGCAAAACCCAAGGGTATCAAAATGTTGTTAATAGTTGACAAGTACATTATGTGATAAATGAAAAGCCCCCATTGTTCAAAGTATTGATGCGATTCTCTAGCTCTATTCGATACTTGTTTTCATTACGAATCCAATAACATCACACAAAACCCAAGGGTATCGAAATGTTGTAAATAGTTGACAAGTACATTATGTGATAAATGAAAAGCATCCATTATTCAAAGTTTTGATGGGATTCTCTAGCTCTATTTGATACTTGTTTTCATTATGAATCCAACAATATTACACAAAACCCAAGGGTATCTAAATGTTGTAAATAGTTGACAACTACTTATGAGATAAATGAAAAGCGCCAGTTGTTCAAAGTTTTGATGGGATTCTCTAGCTCTATTTGATACTTATTTTCATTACGAATCCAACAATATTACACAAAACGCAAGGGTATCAAAATGTTAAAAATATTTGACATGTACATTATGTGACATATGAAAAGCACCCATTGTTCTAAGTTTTGATGAGATTCTCTAGCTCTATTTGATACTTGTTTCCATTACGAATCCAACGATATCACACAAAACCCAAGTGTATCAAAATGTTGTAAATAGTTAATGAATACATTATGTGACAAATGAAAAACGCCCATTGTTCAAAGTTTTGATGGGATTCTCTAGCTCTATTTGATACTTGTTTTCATTACGGATCCAACAATATGACACAAAACCCAAGGGTATTTAAATGTTGTAAATAGTTGACAACTATTTATGTGATAAATGAAAATCACCCATTGTTCAAAGTTTTGATGGGATTCTCTAGCTCTATTTGATACTTGTTTTCATTACAAATCCAACGATATCACACAAAACCCAAGGGTATCAAAATGTTGTAAATAGTTGATGAATACATTTTGTGGCAAATGAAAAGCACCCATTGATCAAAGTTTTTATGCCATTCTCTAGCTCTATTTGATACATGTTTTCATTACGAATCCAACGATATCACACAAAACCCAAGGGTATCAAAATGTTAAAAATAGTTGATAAGTACATTATGTGACAAATAAAATGCACCCATTGTTCAAAGGTTTGATGCGATTCTCTATCTCTATTTGATACTTGGGCATTTTGTCAAGAATAAAACCATTGCATGGCTTCATATGGTCGTCTAAAATAAGGAAATCGAATTCCATAAAATTGAGGGTGAACATATTTAAAGAAATAAAGACAGCATTTGAGTCATTTATTGATCCTTTTCCAGCCACATTGCGAAATCTAAAATAAGATAATTGTAATATGAATGACATAAATATAAACAAAAAGTGTCCAAGTGAAAAACATAGAGTAATCAACTCCAATACAACCTAAGTAAGGAGATACTTACGACCAGACGACATTATATGAAGTGTTGTATTAAAACAAATAATTGTGTACTACACACACTCAAAAAAAAAGTTGTGTTATAGATCAAAAGCATACTCCTTTTGTCGGGTTTGCTTTGAAACAAGTGAATATCTTTTTTGCACGAATAGAATATTTTGGCAGAAAGATTATGTGAAGTTTGTCACAAAAAGATAATGTTTGCTACAAAAAAGATGCTCTTTGAGACAAATTAATTTTAACCTTCAATTTAAGAGGAAATTCCAGTTGTGCCAAGAAAGATCCTTTTGACACGAAAGGACGTTCCTCTGAGAGACAATAAAAATCGATTATGCAGTTATCATTGCTAAACAAACAAATATTGAGACCGAAGCGCATCTCAATAAAAAGGCTCTCCGATCAGCCTGAGTAAATTTATTAAATATTTATTATAAGATAAATAAAATGAATGACAAGAGTAATTGAGTTTATGATAAAGCTAAATAATATATGTTACTGGAAACATATCATTTTACAAGTATATACTAAGTTAATATCAATATTAAATTATTCACTAATTGGATTCAAAAACCCACATGGTCTGCTAGATATTTAAACTATAACTCTGAACAACTTTGGGCACATAAAAAGGGCATGATATTTAGATTAATTGATCGCGCGATAAAACTTTCTTCTCTAGAGTTAAAAAAAATTACCTAAGCTTTTAACTAATATTTTGTTTAATAATGGATATTCAATATCTTTGGTATGCCAGCTAATGTAAAAAGCATACACATCATTCATAACATTGAATCTGAAAACAGTAGGATCCTAAACAAAATTCTAGCTTTATAGTTTGTCTTTATGTTCCTGGTCTCTCCAACAAAATCACGAATTTACTTAGGAAATACAAAATCAGTGTCATCCATAAACCTTTAAAAACAAGAACCTTATATTCAAAAGCACTAAATATCTATTACCGAAATTGAAAATAACGGTGTTGTTCATAAAGTTAATTGTTCAAATTGTGCCGCTCATTGCATTGGACAAACAGGGAGACAATGAAAGAACGCGATAGAAACGTTCGAAATCATAATACATCCACGGCGTTGGTTACACATAGTTTAGAATTTACACATGATAATTAAGTTTAATTATCATCTATATAGTTCATACTCTATGGTACATTCTTCTCAGCAATATTATATTGATTCTTTGCTTACAATTTTGGCAACACAATAACGTCTTGTTCCAATTAAAAACACTTGATATATTCAGTACCTTTAAAAATACTTGACATCTGAGATGACTTGCAGTCTTCAGTGTTTTCACATCTGGGATGTTTGCAATTATGGTTTTACTAATTTTAACAATGCAATCATAATATTTACTGTTACTGTTAAATTATCATTGAAAAAAAATTTTGTTGTTATTATCATAACCTCAATTACTTTTGACTTCATTTTTTTTGATCTTATAATAAACATTTAATCAATTTCTTCAGGCTGATCAGAGAGCCTTTTTATTGAGATGCTCTTTGGTCTCAATATTTGTTTCTTTGGCAATGATGACTATACAATCGATTTTTATATAGCACACAATTATTTGTTGTTATACAACACTTCATATGATGTAGTCTGATCGTAGGTAGTTCCTCATATAGATTATATTGAAGTTGATTACTCTCTGTATTTTGTATTTCATTACTGCAAATATGTTAATTTTTTTTCAATGGACTTGGTTTCTTTCCTTAATTTTAAACTACCATATGAAGCCATGCAATGGTTTCATTCATGAATCACAAAAAGGTAGAAACTAGAGAAACAATTAGGCATTTTGTGTAATAAAAAACTCATTTTTCATAAAAACTGTAAATAGAGCTTTTCCTGAAAAGTACGGCAGTATTGACCCTATAGTAAAACGTAAGGTAAACGCTGTTTAAAAAATGTAGAAGCCTACTTGATTACTTTTTGCTGAGATTTCTCGAAAGTGTAAAAACCTGTGTTTGCAGAGTAGTGCTCTTAGGTGAAATCTTTGGTAACAGTTCATTGTACGCGTGTTACATGCACTCTTGGGAAAATTCTCAGGGGCTTCCATGAGACAATGGCAGTTCGCGTACGACGTACGCGAATGTATACCGTTTACCGGAAACGCCAAACTGGCTTTAGCCGTTTGGTACATCACTTTTCCTCCTGGAATCGTCGCCTTGATATGCGAGCAACTAACAATTACACTACATTTTATGAATGTACATACATGTATATAAATTCATCTGGCGACACCAGATGGTATATATATCCATAATGCAATAAGTATGCGAGTTGTGGCAACTGGCTTACATACGTGACGATCATTTTTCTGACTGCCATGTAGAACCATGAAAGACAAAAGAAATCGGTGTTAAATCTCATCAAATCTCACGTTCTAGATTGTAGTTACAGGGGTTGCGAATTGCCTAGAGAGAAAAGATTCGTATTGACTCGTAATGATTTAATTCACACGTTATTTTTTTAATTATCTCCTTTCACACTCAGGAAAGAAAGTGTCCAATTATTGCATTCCAATACAATCTCAAAGATAGGATTCTAGATTCGGAATCCAAGCCCGTATTAACTGAAATTAACTCTAATTAACCTAAACATTCAATTAGAGATCGAAAAATGCAATCCCGAGTGAAAAACGTTTCATTGGGATCCATTAGAATTTCAACCAAAGTCCCACTATGGTACCAATTGTGAGACAGATCAGCGTTAAAGTATCAACTTTTCGTAAAACTGTTAAAAAATCGTAATAAGAACAGAACTGTAGAAAAGATCTATTTTTTTTCAAATTTTCCTACAAGTGCTCATAGAACTTACCCCAAAAAGGTACACCAAAAAAAAATACTCTTGAACCAAAAGAACTGTTTTCTTGAATAAACATAAAAATTCGAATGAATCAAATAAATTTTGGTTGATTTAACAAAATATTTGATAGACCTAGAAAAGCTTTTTCTTGAATCAACCAAATACTCCATCTACGAAAATATTTGGTTCAAACAACCAAAAATTTAATTGGGTCAACAAAATATTTGTTGTCCATATAATAACGATATTCTATGGTTAAACCAACAAACATTTATTTGATTTAACCAAATCGTTTTCTGAGTGTAGTAGAGAAGTCCCTCCTTGTTTTCCAATAAATTTCTACATGCCCGAATGCATTTAAAGAATGTTGCTCACATAGAATTTTTTTTAGACGACAGTTTGACAAAAGAACCTCTTCATTTTTGTGGAAATTTATACAAAAATCCATGTTCTGAAAAAGTCATATACAGTCCTGCTGTAGAAAAAAGTTGTTGGAGCAAAAGCATTAAAATTATATACAGTTTATACGTGTTGGAAAAAATTATATATAATATTTCCCACTATGTGTAATTTTTCCGCCTGGCTTCCATTTTATACATTTTTGTCAAAACTTTTACAAGTGCTCATAGGATTTATATCACAAAAAAAAATCCTGCTGAAACAAGAGGAATTTCAAATTTCGAAAATTCTGAAAAGGTGCTGCTGAAATAGGACTAAAGAACCAAAAAAGTTACAAATTCAACTTAATCCAGATAAGGGCAAAAGTACTAGAAAAATACCTCTCACTTTTTTCTTCAATTTTTAGAAGACCAAATTCATTTGCCAAAAAATTCCAAAATTGTCCTTTCATGAGAATTTTTTATGGATAAAAATACTATAAAAGAATCTTTTAATTTTTATATGAAAATTTATACAAATGAATTTCCTAAAAAGCTGAAAACAGCCATACTGTGTAAAAATATGTTGGAGCAAAAGCACTTGAAAAGTTTCATAATATTTTATTTTTAAACATTTTTACAAATGCTCATGCCAAAAATCATTTCGAACTATATGAAAATTCTAAAAAGGTCATGCTGAAATAGGAATGAAGTACAAAAAGAATTCGCAATTCGTCCCGTTTCAGGAACATTTATCTCAGATTCAAATGCTATGAACACGGCTAAGAATTTTGAAAAAAAATAAAATGAAATGGAACTTTTCTAGTCCTTAACAACGTCCAACTGAAACCGGTCGAATTTTGAAGTTTTTTAAAATTTATAGTCACTTTGAGATTGTTAAATTCCACATCCATTCCCTCAAACCTGTATAACTTATTTAGATCAAAAGTTTTTGGCCTAAATTTAACAACACTTTGGCTCAGGAGTGGTCATTTATTTTATCTTTAAATAGTGATTTTCATATTACAGAATGTTTCTTTGCTCGTTTGAAAAATTCCCATTCTGTTGGTCATCTAGTTCTGCACTATAACCCTTCAATTATTTTCTCGGTATTTTCCACATTCGGGATTTCCAAATTCGTAAAAATGATGTCATCCCAATTTTTGCTCGAAAAATCACAAAATAAATTTTTGCGAATTTCATGTTTCGAAGTAGTGATCAAAAGTTATGATTGAAGCAATTGTAATTAAACCAATTAAACTATTCAGAGAATGACTCTTTATTCTCAACTGTTGAAAAATGAGAGTCAGAACATACCTAATGATAGATATTTTTGGCTATTTTCGTCTATAGTATTTTTGGTATATATCAAGAGGGTAATTATGATAATAAACCAACCGGAAATTTGCTACTATGTGTCTGGAGATTGGCTGCTTGTTGAGCCTGATGCGAAGTCTGCTCATCGCCATACAAAGGTGGCATCCTGTATTCCGGGGCAGGGGTTTGCCCGGAATTACGAACGATCGTGTCCTCCCCCGAGTTTTGCTGTTGACCGGAAGTCGGCTGTGGACACGCTTCGTCTATCGTCCGTTGGGGCTGTTGAATGTTTTGATTTTTCTGATTATTTTTCACCGGCTTTGGTGGAGGAACCGGCTTATAAAATTCCTCCTCATCTGAAACAAAAATTTATTTCTTCCATAAGCCCATATTGAAATTAAAACTATTGTACAACTTCATTTCGAAGTATGAATTTATTTACCAGTGATAGGTATTATTTTCCCCAATGTTATTAGTCTTGGTCTGCTGGTATGTATTAATGATATTGAAGGATTAAAACATTTTTTAGTCTGTGAAAAAATCTCTCTATTATAGCTCCACTTGGATCCGAATCTAGTCTTCAGATTGCTGGGCAGATGATCAGTCTGGTGCTCATACTATCTGTTGTGAGAGCACCAGACTGAGCATCTGCTTGGCAATCTGAAGACCTGGGTTCGAAACCCAGCGGTACTTCAGAGAATTTTTCGACTAAAAAATATTATAATATTATAATAGTATTAATGCGTACCAGTAGCTCAAGGAAAATAACATCGAGAAAAATTATTTTGCAACTATTGTACAATTTTTTAATTGATCTAATATGAAAATCTCTAATTTGTTCAAATTTCCATTTTTCAGAACCATTCTCTTTTTCAAACAATTGTATTAAATCAAAGAAAAAATATTTTTCAATAAAATGTTTGAATCCTCAATCCAGTGAGAGTTGAATTTTCAATCCAGAAAGATATTTCAGTCAACAAAGAGAGAAAATCATTCCAAATGTTGAAATTTCAAGGCAAGAAGGCTAGCATTTTACGAAAAAGGTGAATTTTCAACCAATTAGTTGAATTTCAACGAAAGAGCTGAATTTTTTTTATCAAAAAAGACGCATCTACAACAAAATACATTTTGAAATAAATAGTTGAATTTTCAACCAAAAAGATTACCTCTGTATAAAAAAAGACGAATTTTCAACAAATGGCATCAATTTTCGATCAAATAAATGAATTTTGAAATTGAATACAATAAATATTTAACAAAAAAAGGAATAGGTAGATTTTCATCTAAACAAATGAATTTTCTATATTCAAAAACGTATTATCTACAAAAAAGGAAATTTTCTACCAATTAGTCAAATTTTCAACCAAAAAGATAAATTTTCAACCAAATAGATAATCGGATAGTTAAATTTTTGAGCTAGAAAAGTTCAATTTTGAACAAAAAATGGAATAGCTAAATTTTCATTTGAAAAAATGAATTAACAAAGAAACAAATGTTCAACAAGGTAGTATGATTTCAAACCAAAGAGATGATATTTCAACCAAAAAAGAAAAATTTTTAACCAAAAATGAAACAGTTAAATTTTCATCAAAAAAGTTACTTTTCAACCAAAGCAGGCTAATTTTTGAATAGACAGTAATATATATGTGCATATTTTTTATTTATTTTATTTTATATTTAGTGATATATTTTTATAACAAAAAGACAAATGTTAAACAAAACAGTTAAGTTTGAAAAAAGACAAAATTTTTAGACAAAAAATTTAATCAAATTGTTGAATTTTCAAGCCAAAAAGACGCATTTCCAACAAAACGTTTAGATATTCAGCTAAAGAGGATGTATCTGAGAAACAAAGAGATATAAGATCATAATTGTATTCTTGAAAATTCTTTTTAAAGATTGCTAAAATTTTGGGACCTTCCCCATAGAATAGAGAAAAAGTATAAAATAGTGATGAGATGAACAATTTGGTTGAATACTTAGTTAACTTCAATTTCCGGATCATCGACCATTATCCATTTCCATTATTGTGGTTCTATGCATATAACATTTTTTCTAATAAGAAAAGTGTAAATTCTTCAACTGTATGTTTATTTTTCATTATAAGAAAATATAAAAAGAGATTTTATAAAAAATAATTTATTCTTTCTTCCTCTTATTCATGTTCATTACTGTTTTATTAAATTTCAGTGATAAAGAAAGCATTAAAAGCCTTCTTAAATAAAATGTTGTTTAAAAATATTTTTTCCGGTACCCAGGTCTTTCATCTTATCTCTATTATATATTTTTTCTTATTTTATAAGGAAGGTAATAGTATGTTGGCAATCTTCACAAAAAATGTTAAGGTGTACAATTATGCTCTTATATCAGCCTGTACTTAAGGTATCATACTTTTTATGACTTTTACTACACCCAAATAATTTTTGTTTTTAAACAAGCACAATATCAGAAGATATTTTCATAAAAGTTCAAAGATTATATTGAATAAAAATTTTTAAAATAAATTAGGAGAGTATTTTCTCAAGCAGAGAAACCAACTATCGTGATACGACCGCCGAAAAATAAAAACAACTTGTTTGTGAACTTCCTTAAAAAACACCTATTGTTGTCAACAACTTTTATTTTCTAAAACTAATTTGATTAAGGTTCCAGGTTTATTTAATTACAGAAATTATATTTTATACGTATGTTTGTATTCTAAGTTCTTTCCCCTCAAATCTTCGTAAAATTTTGGATGGTTCAGAGAAAATCTGACCACCCACAAGACTTTAAGTAATTTATGAACAGCTCCTAATTCAAAAGAAAATTCAAGCGGCTCGAGAAGTAAAATGTAATCCGAACTTTAATTCCATCCGTAAATTGAGTTTGTGTGCAGTGTTTCGTTGATATGTATACTGATTGAACCCATTGTTATCAGTGATGGGATCGAAATGAAATCTCGTTTCCATAAAAAGTGTTGATATTGAACCCACTGGATTTAAAATTGCAATCAGGACCAAGGAGAGTAATGAATTTTCATTGACTGTACTAACGAAAGTCGTAAACCTGATTTTCTATGGCAGACTCGAATAAATCATGTATACATCTATCTACAATGTGTGGAGATTGTAGAATGTAGAGAGCTGCTGAAGTAGCTGTGACAAAGCAGATCCTGCAACTTTCTTGTAACTTGAAGAGACAAGGTCAGTCTTGTTAACGTGATTCGTGCGCGTGACCATCGTATTTTCTCTTTAAGAAACATTAATTAATCTTATTTTTCAAATTAACAAATAAAGCTTCCCCAGAACAAAATTAAAAGAGCAGAAACAATAAAACAGTTTATGGTAACTATCGAGGTGAATCACACAGAAAAATATTCTGCTAAAATAGGGACAGCATAGCTTTTCTGTAAAGATTAACAAATTTTCTGCAGTTTACAAAATTACCAGTAATTCTATAAATTTGCGGATATTTTCTGTAACATTTATTGAACTTTTTTGTCAAGTTGACATCTTCAAACTGTAAACTCTAATAAAGAAATCTATAAACTTGATAGAAAGTATCTAGTTTAGCAGAATCTTTTTCTCGGTGTATCTTTATATTGGAATTTTATTGTTAGGATAGTTCTAAGTGAATTGAATTCTTTTGAATAAAACTAACGATTCTTATAAAGATTCGCCTTATCTATTGTCTTTAAGGATACAAGAAAGAATTTTCTAAATACCCAAAGTCTCTGAATTAGTCTACCTTGATTTTGATTCAATTTCCTCGATCTGTTTCCCTGTTTGACTCTGCGAACGGTATTTGCCATTGCGTGTTGGCTGACCATTTCTGAAGAGTATTTTCTCAATGAAAAAATGTCGCCTTTTGAGATCTTCTTGAGAAATTGTTCCAGTTCGTCGCCCTTTCATTCAATCTTACATGTTTCTCAGTAGAGTGGTTCCATGACAAATTTTCCCGCTGAAAAATTATACGGATCAGTCGCCGGAAATGCGAATTCTGTTTCAGACAAGGGTCCCAAGAGGTTCGCTCACACGTGTCGGGAATCCTTCATTCTTCTTTCCTGACTGAGTCATGTCGCTTCACTTTGCACCCAAAAATTTGTCTATAAAACTCAATTCTGTGTCCATTCTTCACTCGTGAAATGTCTCTTTCTATGGAGAACACATTATCACAAGATTCAGTATCAAATCCCAAATAAATCACTGTGTCATCGATTTATGATCATCAATTTATCACAATTTTTTTTTTTTTAATCGACTGTTCTGTGGTCAAAAAATAGAATTAGTTTTTATTTTGCGGCGATTTGTATCAATTTGTGTCGATTTGAGAATCTTCTTCTATGGAGAACACACCATCACAAGAATCAGGAACAAATACGAAATCACTATCATCAATTTGAGGATCATCAATTTAGGATCACAAATTCTGTTCTTTTAATTGACTGTGCTGTGGTGAAAAAAAAATGGAATTACTTTGTATTTTGTAGCAATTAGTATCAGTTTGTGTGGAATGGAGAATATTCTCCTTCTATGGAACACACATCATCACAAGATTCGGAAACTATTCCGAAATCACTGTATCATTAATTGAGGATCATCAATACAGCAACTCAAGTTCTGTTCATTCAATAGACTGTTCTGTGGTCAAAAAATGGAATATTTAATTTCTATTTTGTGTAATTTGTATCAGTTTATGTGAAATGGGACATCTTCTTCTGTGGAGGACACATTACCACAAGTTTCAGGAAAAAATCCTACATTAATCACTGTATTTACAATGGAGGATCATCAAGTTAGCATTATAGATTTTGTTCTTTCAATCGCCTGTTTCTATTTTGTGGCAATTGGTACCAATTTGTTTCAAATGAAAAATGTGCTCCTACACAAAACACACGACCAGAAAGTACAGGAACAAATCCGAAATGAATCACTGTTTCATCAATTGAGGATCATCTATTTAAGATCACAAATTCTGTTATTTCAATCGTCTGTTCTGTGTTAAAAAATGGAATTAGTTTTTATTTTGTAGTAATTTGCATTAATTTGTGTGTAATGAAGAGTCTTCCCCTTCTATGAAAAACACATCATCACAAGATACAGGAACAAATCCGAATTAAATTACTGTATCATCAATTAAGGTTCACAAATGCTGTTCTTTCAAGTGACTGTTCTGTGATCAAAAATGGAATCAATTTTTATTTGGTCGTAATTTGTATCAATTTGTGTGGAATGGAGAATCGATGTTTGTTTAGAAGCGCGAGAGTTTGAGGTCTACGATTTCCCAGAGTGGACTGCCCACTTGGCGAGCCTCTTGGCTCTACTGAAAGACTTAAACTTTCCATTGAGTGAACGTCTGGTTCCGCCGTTGTGACCACACTTCCTGTATCATCCCACCGTGCCAAGAAATCATTATAGACCTTAGAGACACCCTGGACTGGATAATTTATTCCAAGTCCATACGTCGCGCTCAACGCGTCGAGAGAATAACGCACACATTACGCACTAGCAGGAGTGTGATATGTACTCATAGAGAAGGTACGAGCTTGTTTCTGTTTTTACACGAGATGAGTGTGCATAAACATGCGAAAAAGATATTTGCGATGAAATAAAAATCTCGTGAAAGATCAAAGGATGATGAGAATTGTCGCAAAAACAGAATCCCTAGGGAAAAATGAATATTACACTTTAATAAGTCCTTTCGGTCTGAAATAAAAATAAAATTATTGTCAGTAATCTTTCAATTCATTCATTCATTTATTCATTCATTCATTATATCCACATTGAAGCTTCTATGTCTTCTATGTTCTCAAAGAACTTAGGACACATAATTATATATATTTATAGGGAAACGGCCTAATGATATAATAATAATAATAATAATAATAATGTATCAGGTGATAAGCGATGAAAAATATACCATGTAAAATAATTGCTTCATGTTTATCCTAAAAAGTTTAGTCCAGTGATTTTTTTAAATTTCCTATTTATCATCAAAGCGGGACAAAAGTAATTCAAAGTAGAGTATTTTGCAGTGAACTTATACATTTTTTTCTATATTTTGAAGTCATTTCGATGTTTTATTTTCATTTGAATGCCTGCATCTTAAGTAAAATTAATTGAATTTGACACAAAACGTGTTTACTCATGCACTATGCACAAACACCTAATGTGGTGAACGATACTTAGATTTCTATACAGTTATAGAAAAATACATACTTAAACATTAATACATTTTTTCCAATATCAAAAAATATGTGTGCCTGTTTGACACCTTATATAAAATTGTTTCCCTTCTATCAAAATGCCATAGTGTTGATTTTCAAATTATTTATTTTTCACTTTAGATTAAAAGAATTGAATTTTAAAAATCGTAATGCACAATTTTAAAAGTAATTATTTTTAACGACTTAGTTTTAAATTCCAATTTAGGAATGCTTCCATTCTAAACGAAATTCGGAATTGATTAATTTTCAACATTTTAAAAATTATTAAACCTTGAAGGTTTACAATTTTTAAAATTCCTCAATTTTGAATGGTGAAAATGACAGTGAATTTTTGTTGTACAGAAACCTTTTTTTTTAGTTTGAGAAAATCAATTGAATCACTTTGAATGTCATTTAATATTTAGTAATAATACATTTATCATCTTTGAAATGTCTACAATTTCCATTTAAAATTATAGTTTTGAATGTACGACTCTAAAGCAGTTTAATTTTTGAGATATTGAAACTTAAGTATTTTATTTTCAAAAGCTTATTTAAATTAAAAAATTTTTTATTTAAAATTTAATAATTTTGTAGGTTTCTACCCTCAAATTTTAAAATGTTGTAGTTTTAAATTCAAATAATAAAAACGTCATAATTTTAGATGTGAATATTATGATTTATTTTTTTTTAATTTTTAAAGTACAAAATTATCTAGCTTTTTAAATTATTAGAAATCGTTTAATATCAAATTTAAAGACTTGATAATAAAAATTTTTTATTTTGAACATTTATAAATAAAAAATGTTGCATTAAATGCCTCCATAATAAATGCAAGACGAAAAATTAAGACAGTAATTTCTCAAATTCAATGCTTAAAAATGAGAAGAATTAAGAACTGGGCATTGAATACTGATTTTTTCTAATGTTCAAAGATATTGAACATTTTGAACTTAACTTTAAAAAAATTGGAATTTGGAGGCTTAAAATTATGCAATTATAAATATTGGAATCATATATAGCAATCTAGTTTTGTATTATTTCTTATTAATTTTTTATTTTCAATGTAATATCTCAAAATTGTTCGACTTTTAGTCAAAGATTAAAAAAAAAAGAATCATTGAAAATTAAAATAATATTTGATATGAAAATGTCAAGAATGAATAATAACACTAAACGAAATGTTAAAAATAAAACGATTTGAAAACAAAAAGTTTCAAATTGAATTGTTGCAACAAAAATAAATAAAAATTTAACTATCAGAAATTGATATGTCAGTAATTAAATAATTTTTTTTATTCTGATGGTTACAATTGTAGAGTTCTGAATTTTTATGTTCAACACTACAATTTTAAATTTTGCCTATTATAAGTTTTAATTTTTCAATAAAAATTAATTTGGTCGAATTTTGAAAATTATATTTAACAATTTGAAAATTTGTATTTTTGAAACGATTTTGATTTACTTCAAATGATTGAAATTTTAAAGGGTTTGAGTATAAAATGTTTCAATTTGACAATTCTTGATGACTAAACATGTTTTCAGTTTGAAACTGTCAAATTTTAATCGGTACGAATTAAAAATGGTTTAAATTCAAGAGTTTAAAATTTTAAATTATTCAATTTTTTAATTAGCAATAAAAGAATTTAAATTCTTTTCAGTTTTTAATTATTCAATTTTGAATGCTTTTATTCAGAAAATATACGAGTTGAATTCCTTTTTATTCCATTTGAAATATTGCCCTTTTTCAAAACTTCTCATGATCTAAAATTGTTTGATTTGCAACTCTTAATATTCAAAAATTCGTTTCATTATTATTCTTGCAAAAGAAAAAATTTGTTGACAGCTATCTATTTTTCCCATTGTTAGTATCCCAGAGAAAAAATTAGAAAAAAGAAAGTTCTTGGCCCTTTACAGAAATATTTTCTACCTTTATTAATTTGGCATCTACAACGATTTTAGCTATTGGTGGACACATTTATAATAAATGCATTGTTCAAATAATTCTGATTATTAAAATTCGTTTGCTGAAATTAAACAGAGAAAAAAAATAAACATAAATATCAAAGGCGAGATTTCGCTCCACTTGTTAGCGGGAACACATTATATTTTATATTTTAAGTATTTATTATTACAATAAAATAGAAATCCATGAAAATAAAACAATATTTTCCAATATATCATTTATTTTTGCTTCTTCACATTGGGAGTCGAACCCACGACAGCATGGATGCTTTCCTGAATCGAGGAACTCTACCATTTGAGCCACGCTGCTTTCTAAATGCAGAATATTCTTTTCAGTTTTCATTTTTAATTTCTCAATATTTTACTCAATAGTTTTGTATCTAAATTTAATATTCACTCAAATTGTTTATTATAGTTGAGATTCAAAAATTGCAAAAGAGCATAAAATGTCCCATGAAAAAGAAAGCAAATATACCAGTGTAACTATTTTGGATTAAAAACATTTTTGGGTGCCTACAAATTAAAATATTGAATTGCAGTCTTTTTATTCCTCATAGCGAATAGAAAAACGATTCCAGTACAATTTTAAAGAAAGACCCGTATGAAAAAACAAATATTGATCAGTATTTGATCTAATACATTTTTCACAAATAAGTATCGGGAGTCCTATTTATTTATATGATAACAAAAATTTTTTGTTTAACGCTCACCGAATTTCAATGAATCTATATCTGGATATAATTTCTTGTAATGTTATGAATTATTATTTAGTGGTACATAAAAACGGTTCAGCAAATCCGTGGATAAGAGGACACGAACCCTCAACAGTTTGTCTACTCGAATAGCAGTATAACGAACAATGCTTAGTTCTCACGACCACTCTGTCATCCATAATTCCAATTTTCTTGTATGCCTAAACAGACATAATTTTTAATTTGATGTTTTTGATCTAACCATCATTTTCACTATCTCAACAATTTCTATAATTATTGTCTAAAACAAATATCGGCACTTCCCAAGATTTTCATGTATATCTTAAATCACTGTAGAACCTTCATAAAACACTTGGAACTACATGGCCCATAAATCCACCATTCAATAAAATAAACAATTTCGTCTGAAGGACAAGTTTTCACCTTCAATTAGACGTATTTTTAAGAGCCATTTTTTTTAGTAATAATTCCAATATTTTAAATTAAATGAAAAAAAGTTAATTTTGTATCATACTATTTTCTAAAATTTCGAAATTTTATGATTTTAATTAAAAAATTTCAATTTTGCAAGTTTATGAAATTTAAAAAAAATTCTAGTATGTTTAAAAGATATTTAGATGTTTTGGAAAGATTCAAAAATAATTATAAAACTTGAAAATATGTATTTCAAACAATTTTAAACAAAATGTAGATTTTTGAAGATTTTAAATAAAAGCTTTAGAAGCTTTTTAAAATCTTTGATCTCCAAGCAATTTTTGTTCATTTTGCAGAATTAAAAAAAGATTTTAGAAAAAATTTGAATAAGCTGAATACATATTTAGGAATTTCAGAACTTTTTGGAAAGATTAAAAATATTTTAAAACTTGAAATGATTTCGGAAAATGTTTCCTACTAGAAAAAAGCAATAATAATAATAAATTGGGTCAGAATCGGCTACAAATCTGAAATATTTTTTAATTTCTTCCAAACTTCTAGAAGTTCTAAATATATTTCAAAAGAAATTTCGTAAATTCTTGTTTGACACACCTTTTTTTAAAGAATTCTTTTCCCCACTGTTTTCAAAAAATTTCCCTTTTCCCCCTTTTTCTCGTTTTTTGCTAAATGTGAACTGAATTAATATAAACAATTAAGAAAATCCAATTATTTTTCGTTAAAAAGTCAATACTATTTTCGTTTTGTTTCGAATTTCATCATTTTTGGTTATACATTCTAATGTTTGATTGGAAATTAATTAATTTTGTTGAAAATGCAACTAGTTTGTCTGTACGTAATATTTTTTGGTCAAAAAATCAACTACTTGGTTCAAAGTTGAACTACATTGCTAAAAATTCATTTTTTTTTGTTTGTTGAAAATTCATCTGTTTGGTTAAAAATTTAACTATTCCATTTTTAGAAAATTAACCTTTTTGGTAAAAAATCATCTTTATTTTTAAAAATGTAACTACCTGGTTGAAATTCGAACTAGTTCGTTAAAAATTCATTTAGTTTTCGTTAAAGATTAAAATATTTGTTGAAGAATTATATTTTCAGGTTAAAAAATAAACTATTTTGTAGAGAATTTGCCTTTTTCTCTTCAAAATTTAACAACTTTGTTGAAAATTGATGTATTTGGTTGAAAATTCATCTTTTTAGGTTGAAAATTCGACTACTTCAATGCAGTCGTATTTAAAACACAAATTAAAATACTCAAAGTGGAATATTTTTGAATTTCAAACTTTTAGAATTAAAGCTTAAAAAATTTTAATTCAGAACGCACAATAATTTTCGCCTACAAAATGAAAGCTTTTAAAACTTTTCAATTGGAAATTTCTTAATTAAAAGCCAGTAAACTACACAATTTTAAATGTTGACTTTTATACATTGTAGTTAAAATATAAAAAAAAAATAAAATAAAAACACGCTATCATTTCCAATGTTATGAATGAATGAATAAAAAAATGTTAAATTTTGAACATTGTATAATTTTGGACAATTTTAAGTTAGAAATATTAATTTATACATTAAAATTGGGATTTTAAATCTTTTGAAATATTCTCTTGAAAATTTGTTTGAAAAAATCATTTTTAAAAGTTTCCGGGAATCTAATAATAATTTTATTATCTTGTAACTCGAATTTTTTCTACAATTTTTGAAAATCCTACAAAAGTGAAAAAAAATATTCTAAATTTATCTAGATTCTTTTTTGAAAATTTTGGAAATCTTATTAAATATTCTTTTCGAATTAATCTTTCAACAAAAAAGTTATTGTTAGTTTTTCTAGGAATCTTGATACAAATGCTTTATTAATTTAACACTTTTCGAAATGCTTAAAAAGCTTATAAATTTTTCGTTTGACATCTTCAAAAATCTATATTGTGTTTTAAATACTTTAAAATGTTTTCACGTTTTAAATTATTTTGGAATCTTTTCAAAACTTTGAAATATATTTTAAACTTACTCAATTATTTTCAAAATCAATAATTGTTCAATTGTCATTTATCATTCAAAAGTACTTTTAAAATATTTTTCAAAATTCTCTTAAAACTCACTCTTCAAAATAAAAAATCATTTCAAATTTTCCCTGCGAACTTAATTTTTATTTTCATTTTCTTTAAATCTTTGAAGATCTTCAAAAGCTTTAAAATTTTATTTCAAAATCTTCGAAAATCTAAATTTAGTTTTTATTTCTCGAAATCTTTTCCAGTTTTAAATTAAGTTTGGATCTTCTTAAAACTTGTAAGTATTTCTTAAACCAACACAAATTTTGTCTAATTTGATAATTTCTCAATTGTTAGTCCTGCATCAAAATTCAATAATTTCACTTCCATATTAAAAATTTGTTAAATAGTACAATTAAAATTGTAACGTTCAAAATTTTACTTTAACATTCTGAAATATTAACGATATTAGCAATATTTGAATAGGATTTGGAATTGAATGAGAACGTTTCGTTTTTCAAATTATTTTTAAATGAAGAATAGTTTATAAAGTTTTAACTGAACGCTTACATTTGTTTAACTACTGAGGCTTTCAAATTGAAAAATTTCTATTTTTAACGTTAAAATCTGCAACTTACTTAATTTTGAACAGATTCAGAATCTTCCTGCAAAGTCAATTATTGTTCAATTTTCAATAATCGAACTACAGTTCAATGTGATTTATTATAATAGAAAAATTTCTTAGTAAATGTGTAATGTTTTTTTCATACGGTAGTTTCTTGTAGAAACGTATATATTATCATATCTTACAAAAATTGACAGTAAAGTACAAGTCGAAACGTTGATGCGGATTCTAAAAGTATTGTTTGTAATAATTATCATTATTCTTTTTAATTCGTACACTTCTACAATCAACTAACAGTATATAAAACATAATTTTAAGTAAAGCTTTCCAATATTTCATTTTTTGTGAAATCTGGTATTTTTTTGTGAAGGTTTGTAACTTTCTACAATAATTTACGGGAAATTAAAAGTCTTTTAATAATGTCAAACAACCAGCTGAAACAAATGTAAAATTCTGTAGTTTTCTGTAATACCTTCTAGATTTTTACAACGAAGTAAAAAAAAAGATTAATAACAAATTTGTGGGTGATTTTGAAACCAATATATTTAGATTATTAAATTTTCCAATTAGGAAAAGGAAACAATCCAAAATATTTAAATGCATTTCTAAAAATTTCTAAAATGCATAATAATCTTCTTACAAAAATTTAAATGAAAAGAAAGACTTCTTTCAAGAAAATAGAGGTAAATTATG
>JAABKJ010006703.1:0-21682 GCA_011634705.1 Andricus grossulariae
AATAAGATCCAATTAGAAAGTTCACAATTACCTAATAGAACACCATATAGAACCAGGAACAAAACCCACTTTCGAAACTAATAGGACCTGACAGAAGCCACATCCTATTAGGTTTCTATTCGGTTTCTAATCGGTTTCTAATAGGCATTTTTACTAGGGCTCAGCTCAAACGATTCGATTAATTTTAGCATTTTTACTTCGCTCTACTGAAGATTGCAGTTTTAAATTGACATATTTATCAGAACGTTGTTAAACATATACAAAATAAATGTTTAATCTTTCCCCTATTTTCCCCTTTTTCGTTATAAAATCACCCTATTTCCCCTTTTTTGAGCTACTTTGCGCTGTGATCCCTGTAAGATGGATTTTAATCATTTTTAAAAGAGAGGATTCTGAAAAAATGCCATTGAGTTCGTCCAAGTATTTGTTAAAAAGTAAAAGTATATTGGTTTTCTGAAGCTCTGGATTGAACAATTTGATCGGAAATTTTTGATGGCCTTCTGTAATTTCAGACTCTTATGGTAATTTTTCAGTCTGGCGTCCTCGGCATAGAAAAAGAATCCAAGAAATCGAAATACCTCTCGTATGAAACGTAATAGAGAGAATCTTCTTTGTGATTGGTTATTCCCATTTCGCTACCTTTTCCTTGTTCATTTTGCGACAGAACTTCATTCATGTATTGTGTAATTCGAGTCATTCTGTACTCTCCGAATGATAGCTGATCCTGATTTTGAACTTTGGTATCTTCGTTAAAGATAAGATGAGAAAAACAAATAAACCTAATATTTTCTGATTATTCATATTTAAATTATTTTTCTTTTTAAAACAGAATTTGTTGTGCCTGCAATAAAGTAAGATGTTAAAAAATGGTAGTGGCTATATATGCCGAAAAATCCGGCTTTTTGTACGGAAATTACGGTATAAATTGTCCCTTTTCTAGATCCCGCTAGTCTTAACGATAAAATCCGGCTATTCGTGCCGAAATTTTGGTGCACTTAGCCACGGCCTTGAAAAATATTAGGTTTGAATATACGGGGTATTTTTTAATTATGACATGCAATTTAAATTTCTACTTCTAAGTTTTGAAATTGGAGAAGATACTTAATTCAATGTCTTTATGGTTTTCAGACAAAAGTTGAACGCATGATGTGGGAAAGTTCAGCTTAATTGTATTATATTACTAAGGGAATGTTGAAAAGTGATAAACGTCTCTTACAAAATCGTTTTTTATAATTGAATGAAACCTGTAATGAATGCGCTTATCTTTTTAATCATTTTAATTACAAATTAATTTGAAATTCTGGGAGTAAAGCCTTTCAAATTTTAAGTCGGATGTTTTTTGAATCCTCGCTTGTATAAATCTTCCAATTTTATTTTAAAAAAAACTAAGTATCAGGCCAAGCTATTGAAGAATTTTGAGTTTGAGATGCCCAAATTTCAAATTTATCAAAGTGAAAGTCAAAATTGGTGATTCAACTAGAGGTATACAGTGGCTTGTTCGAATTTGCCATGCTAGACACGCTTGTAACATTGGATTTTTCGAAATAGATAACAATCCAACTGTACATTAAACTGGCTTGATTTCCGTAGATTATTACAATTTTTAAAATGAAAATTACTCATTAAAAAAATTGATAAAGAAGGAGTAATTTTTATTTCAAAAATTGTAATAATTTAAGGAAATAAAGTCGGTTTTATGTACAATAAGATTTTTTGCCTATTTCGAGAAATCCAAAGTTTCAAGCGTGCTTAAATTTGTCAATTAAGGAATCAAATTGTAAATTTGTGTTTAAAAATTTTGAAGACATTTTTATCTGAAGAGATGAGATTTTAAATGTTTTTAAATTCTGGAACTTCGGAAGTCTAAAACTTCCAATGAGTAGCGGCAAAATTGGAAGACTTTCAAATGTGTTGGCCTACAAATTTGAGAGTTTAAAGCGTCAACATTTAAAAACTTTAAAATCTCACAAGAATTGTTATGAATCGCTAAAGATTATAAAGTTGGAAGTCTTTCAATTTTTGGAAGAGTTTAATCTAACACACTGAAATTTGGTAACATTTTAAATTCGGATTAGCTTCAAGTTTAAAACGTCAATAATTAAAGATTTGAAACCGAGTTTTTCTGCAATTATAAATCTAGGTAATTCAGGTAAATTTTGATTAAACTTAATTTGAAAGAAAACCGCAAACCTTCCACAGAGACCAAACTTATGAAATAAAACTCTAGAATTATACGTCAATCTTGCAAAATTTCCAGAATCTAGATTGAAGTTCTAGGGTTGAAACCCTCTAAAAATAAAAAAACCCAGTTGAAAATCTTAGGAAAAACTCAGGACCTAGAAACTATTACTGCTCAAGACTCGTCAACTCGAGTTCAGACATGAAACCTAGAGCCTAGAAACTCTATTGCCAACTCAAGCGACGTGGAGAAATCGTGAGAAAGCTCACAAGAGTCACAACTCACAAGTCACCCCCTAAGAAAACACCAGTGCCCTCTCATTCTCAGGAAAGAGAACAGCATCACGGCCCTGGACTTAACTTCTTTTTTAACATTATTCGTTCATGTTCATGTCGCCGTAGCTGCCCTCTGCCGTACGATTTTTGGCGATAAACCTTCTCCGGACGATTATTTACAGGTTCCCCAGAATCCCCAGATCAGTGCATCTGAGTGATCTGAGTGCATCAGTTTTCCCCAGAGTCAGTGCATGAGTGCGTGACACATATCTCCTACAAAAACTACAAAAAAGCGGGAATAAACTCTCGCAATATAAAACAGCACCGAGAATAGAAGTATAAATGTCATCAATGTTCCCGATCGCGATCCGTTTCCGTTGAGCAAGGAACCCAGGGTGCAGGTGCGTGTTCTAGATTCTGTCAGAATCGTTTCCAAAAACTTCAGAGGGTTAATAATTTTCTCACCTAGTTTAAATAAGTTAGAAGAGGTAGAATTTGGAACTTCTTTCCACGTGAGGAACTCGTGCCACGCGATCTCGTTGTTAAAGTTGTTTCGAAAGATTGAGGTTATGATAGCCCATTCGATCGCGCCATGGGGAATCCGGCTAAAAAATCGATTCCGGCTGAGTGAAAATGCATTTATAGTCCATAATTCTCGAATTATCGGAGTTGAAAGGGTTTCAGTTTTTCAGTGCTCTGCCTCATTTATGAGGCTTAGAATTTCGAAAGTGTGAGTGATTCGAGGTGTTCCTGTGTACGTGTGACTGTGTGTGTGTGTGTGCACGCGTTGTTTTTGAGCATGTGTGAGGAGGTTCAGTTCCTGTCGGTGACGTTCGAAGTGCGCGTCTGTGTGTGGCAGTAGGTGTAGGTTGTAGGTTGAGAAGGTTGAGGAGAGGTGCAATAGGGCTGGCTGGCTCTCGTCTCGGACGCGGTGGCTGACAAGTGCAGGTGATTATTGTTAAGTGATATTGAGTGATTGAACGACGCCGGATCGACGCTCGTGCACCAGGACGATTTTTCCGCCCTTTTGGAAGCGTCGAAGCGAGGAGCGTGCACGCGCACCCGAAAAAAGCCGCATAAATCTTCGAGGTTCCCTTCCTCCCGCGACAGATGCGAATGTGAGTGGATAATTTTTGTTTAATTTGAACCGAGGCTTTTGATTCGAGTGGTCCTGGAAGGGAAAAAAATTGGAGTTGAAGTTTTGAGTCCTGGTGATTGTGCAGATAGCGGACGGTTTTTTGGTTATGGGCACGCGCGCCTAACCGGATCCGGGTGGTGCGGAACTCGTAAAGCGCCATTTTGAAAAGTTCTAGCCCGAACTTCTTCAACCCCCCTCCGGTTATGATATGACGAAGCAAGATGATTTTTGTGGCGGATGTAGAGGCATGTTTTTCTCCCTGGTTTCCGGGATCTCACAGTGCTTTTTTCTTTTGTTCTTGGTCAGATCTGTCAAGCAGCGGTGACCCCCATGGAAGGCACTTTAGAAGATACCCTGGTCAAGGACCCATCTCAAGACGATGCTGATAAGCTTCTTAAAGGTATGACTCTTAGGATTTAAGGGCTTCTGTTTGCAGGTGGGGATCATTTCTACAACTCCTAGGCTACTTTTGAGAGATTTGAGACAAGGACAAGGCTGGCATGATTTTGTGAGGGTGGATTCAGTTTAGAGGGTTTTCGGGTCTAGATGAGTTTAGAGGAATGAACGAGGGATTTATAGTTTTACTCAATGGTTGTTTTTAGTTTTTTTTTGGGACTTCATTGCTTGTTTTGAAATTTGTGAAGAGAGCAGTTCTAACCTCACTTTTTGATTATATCTAAAGAATTCTGTAAAAAAATCAGTGAAGGTGACACTCACTTGCTGTAGATTCGACCTACTTGTAAAACTTCATAATTTATCAAAACAATTTTTGTCAATACTTTGTACATGTCCAGACTGCTGGACTGGGACACCGGGAAATGATAGTGAATTTTTGTTTTGGCCGGTATTTAAATAGAAATTAATACTAGATAATAGGATTAGAATTAATTATAACATTTTCTCTACAACTATAGCTTGATGATTTTACGAGATTTGTATTTACTCTTTTGGGATTTTAGGGTTTTTGTTTGAAACTGCGGTCCATTTTTAAGTTTGCTGAGATTGTTTTCGATTTCTGAGTCTTGGGGTGGCAAGGTTTTTGTACGAGTGATTTACATTTTCAAGAATTTTCTTTCTCGATGAGTCAAACGAAATCTAAGAATATGAGAGGGATTCAAAGTCATGTTGAATGATTGTATACAAATAATTTGAGAATTATATTGAATGCAGTAAAATATTTTTTCTGAATTTACAATTCCAAACGGATTATCAATAATTTGTGTAATTTCTTGGAAAAAGACTCGAGAAAAACAAGGGAAAGTTAGATTAAGAATAAAGTCCTGAACATCCTGAGATCTTTATCAGCTAGTAAAAGATACTTAAACGTTTCTGAATCTAAATAAGTAAAAAAGGGGAAGTAATATATTTTTCACTAAAATGTTTTGCGCTGAAAACAATCTACATAAATTTCAATCACTCACATTTCATTTACGTGTTTGTTATAATAACTGGGGCGAATTTATTCGTAAATAAGCTAATTTAAATATATATAATAAATATTTGTCTAATAATGATTGAATCCGGCCAAAATTAATATAAGTTAGGTTCGTAAGTGAATTAAAAATTAAATCAAACCCGTTTAAAATGCCCCACAAAATAATTCCATTTAAAGCTGATAAGCTTTCATGGATAAAACCAATTTCCATTTCAAAATGTTGGGGTTTCCCCGCGTTTATCTTCAAAGATATTAAAAATTTGGTATTTCAGTAAATTCTTCTGGCCTACTTTACATTAGGTTGGAAACGGTATTCACGAATAAAAATACACTTAAATGTAGTAAAGTATTCCATTCCAGTGAAACCGAGTTCTGTGATTCGTCAACACATGAAACGGAACGCCATTTTGTTTCTAAGTGAAAAGAATACCACTACATCTAAACCCGTAACGTCAATGTTAGTCCGGAAGTGCCTAAAGCATCTTTTCTTCAGAAATCCATTTTTTCTCAAATTCATACTTTTGTTGCTTATTGATTGCTTTTCTTTAGTTAATTGACCTACTTTAACGAATCAATAATATTCTCTTATCAGATTCGATTCAATATTTAAATTCTATTATCAACTTTATATAACCTTTCTGTGTACTCGGGTTCCTTATATTTCAGAATTCATTTCATACATTTATTCAGAGTAGTTTTCGAAATAATTTAAAAAATGGTGTTGAATTTTTGACATAATTATTTGAAGTAATCCGTTTTAAATAATTCTATCTACACAAGAAGAAAATCTTATAAGTACTTCTAATTGCACAACTTAACATTGAAAACAACCATAAAAGGTTCAAATATGAGTAAAATCGGCAAACGTTAAGTGTTTTGAATTTGAAGTTGAAAATAAAAAAAATATATTTCTCCATGTTAAAATGACAAAAACTATATACGAAATGTTTGACAAAATTGAAAAAAGGAGGATTTTATTATCCTCATGAACAATCTAAATGCTAGACGAAATTTGAATTTTCACCTATTTTTTTGCACAGACTAGTTATTATTATTGGATAATAGTATTAATTATTTATAAATAATAAAAACAAAATTATTAACGCAAATTCATTTACAGATGCAACAGATACAATAATTCAAAATGGGGTCAACGGGAGTTACGACGATGCAGAGCCCGAAGAGTTCGCAGAGTCGTGTCTGGAACAAAGTTCTCCAGAAAATAAAGATGCCACCGAAGACGGGGAAAAAGAGGAAAGTGAGGAGCAGCTAAACGACGCAGCCAGTGAAGACAGGGACGAACTGGAGAACGAGAATGAAAACGAGCCTGAATCCACAGAAATGGATGGAGCACTTGATAAGGACGATGACAAATCCGAGATGCCTGATGCTGATCCCGAAGTAGAAAACTCTGAAAGAGTCCCAGCTGAAAGTGTCGGAGACATCGACGAAGAGGTAGAAAAAGACGAAGAAGACGTCGAGATGGAAGAGGACCCTGAGAAGATCGAAGAACTTCTTCGCGACGACGATACCACCAGTCAAGATCGCGAGACAGAGGTAAAAAGTGTTGAGAAAGAAGTCGAGTTATCGAATGACTCGAAGGTATCGGAACCCTCGAACGGTGTGAGTGGGCCAAAAAATGTTAGTGAAGTGTCTAAAGACCTGGAGGAGTGTACAGTCGTAAAGGAATCTAAAGACTCTGAGCGTAAAGACTCTGACGGTAAAGATTCCGAATGCGAGGCAATGGAAGTTGATGCTGAAAGCAACAACTCCGACGTCGAGTGTCTCGACGAAAGCGTCACGCAAATCGACTCTGACAATGACGACGACGTTTTCACAATCGAAAAACCCGACTCCGGGAATAAAAGCGCCTCCAGGAGTAGCGACATTCAGCAGATCGACGAGGCTGGCGAGATAATAGACAGTAGTATGGACACCTCCGACGTCAAAATCTGCGAGGAAAACGGCAGCTGCGGAAGTCCCGATATCGAGGAGATAACTGATGCGTCCAGAAGCAATGGCCACAACTCTGAACAGGAAGGTTCGACAAAGGGCTCGCCGAAACAGAAAAAGATTAGGAAGCAAGTAGACCTTAGCAACATTACCCCAAGACGCAGCTCCCGGAACATCAAGAGGACTAGTTACATTGAGAAGGAACCCGAGGAGGAAGTCGTCCATGATGATGATGGCTCCGATATTGAGGAGATCAAACCTGAAGATCCACTCGCAGGAATTGATATCAAAGACAAAGAGAACTCCAAAGTGAAGTCCCCTATCAAGAACAATAAAACCACGATCGTCGTGAATGATACCAAGAGGCTCGTGGAAATTGCTGCTGGGAGTAAAGCTTCTTCCAAGGGAGGGAAGAAGGAACCTACCTTAGTTATAATAGATACGAATTCTATCCTCTCCGGTAGAGGAGGCATTCCGGTTAGCAATGCAAAACCCCAGTCGGTTTCAAATTCTCCGGCTTTCTCGGTCGTTCCCATGAGCATGGCACCACAGACTATGTATCCAAATATGAGAACAACCATCACCCCTGTACCTATGAAAGCAGCTCCGAGTCCAAAGCCAGCGACGGTCACTCCCGTGATTCCTCCTGCTCCTCAGATTTTGCCGACTTTGACCGATGATATGTTTGTTGTCGAGGCACCGTCCTTTATTGTACCTTACGTTTATGAGAAGCCGCCGCTGAAGCCGATGAAGGAGTTTATCACCAAGTTAAAGAAGAGCATTCTTGATAGGGAGTTGGAGGAGAAGAAACTTGAGGATGAGAAAAAAGCAGCGGAGAAGAAAGCTGCTGCAGATAAGAAAGCGGAAGACAAAAAGGACGATGATGAGGAGGAGAAAGAGGAAGACAGCGAGACAGAGGGCAGCGAGCATAGCAAGAAAGACGAGGATGGTGTTGATTTAACCGAAAAGGGTCCCGACGACAAAATGGATCCGAAGCCCGAGGAGCGGAACAAACTACCGACCTATTTTGATCTACCCTTGGGGAAATTCTTCATGTCCATTGGTGTTGGTCTTGTCCAGGAATTCGTACAGACTGATCTTCTGAGGACGCAGAAGAGGAAACAGGGCAAGGGACCGCCATCCGCGGAGACCCAGATGGCTATTAATTCGCTGATCAAGAATCTAGAATTTAGTAAAGAAAATAACGAACCATTCCATTTAGAAATGAAGAAATGCGAGTTTTGTAATTTTAAAACGGAGTCGGCCTTAGTCATGCAACATCATTTGGAGACGCCACATATGAAGAATTATGTTTACAAATGTAATTTCTGTCCGAGCGAGGTTCGCAGTCCCCATGATATTCTATTTCATATGGAGGCGGAACACAACACTCGTGGAAGACTCGAAAGAGGTCCTGCTTTTCATCAGTGTCCGAACTGTCCGTTTGAGGACAATCAGAAGGGAAAACTGACGAGACACATTTTAGCTTGCACGAAGAAATTCAGACCCGAACGCAATTTGGAACCTGCGTCGGACTGGGAGCCACCAGCGAAAATTCCGAGAATGAATCGGGCAAGGCAGTCGTTGCAAGCAAATCAGAGTGCTCTGGCTTTGGCGATGAGTGCCAAAGGACCCCAGCCACTTTTACCGAAATTGCTCCCGGCACCGATGCCGGGACGTGGAAGAGGACGTCCACCAATGCAACCAAGGTATACAGATTTAAAGAGTCTGAGAGCAGGAACTTCGCCGATGAGGCAAGGTAGGTTTTCGTCGATTGAAGATTGGGGATTTATGTGTCTTTTTCAAACTAGACAACTTCTTTACAGACAATGTTGCGGGAATGATGTATCGACCGACTTCGTCTGGGCTGTTGGTGCCTACTTCCTATCAGTTCGGCAGCAACCAAATATTCCAGGTGATTATGAGTTTACCTTTACAATTCGCATGCATTTTTATGTTCTAGCTGAATATGTTGTAAGAGGAAAGTTTGTTTTATTAGAGATTTGGAAAACGGTGTAGGAGAAGTATTTATGATGATTATAAGAGAAAAATATAGATTTAAAGGTAAATTATAATCCTTAATATACCAGAGTTCTTTACAAAAGTGTCGGTTTTCAATATTAAAAACGAAAGGATAACATTTTTGAGTATCTGACTCCAGTAGTAGTTTTAGTTTTCGCAAAAAGTTTTGGAAATCAATCATTCATAAAATGTTAAATCGGGAATACTTTCCTTAAAAGGAAAGTTATTCCGCATTTTCAGATTTAAAGCGAATAATTTATGATTATCGAAGCTTTATTTAAATCCTTTCGGATGTAAACATTTTAATACAGTTTTCATGAGGATCAAAGTGAAGAAGAACGTTTCTCAAATGTACACACTTTTACGTTTGAAGACTTTTAGAACACTTTTGATGGCATTTAAGAAGTTTAAAAATTCGGCAGCTTTAACACTAATTATTGGTTATATTCAAAAATATTAGAATTTAGATTTTTTCAACACTTGATTCCTTTCAATTCTTCAACTGCAAGAGCTTGTAAAATACTTATTTCGTGAAACCTTTTGAACTGAAATGGCTTGAAAATCCTGAAATTTTCAGGAAATATTTTCTGTAAATTTAGTAGACACTCTCTGTAACAATTAATTTTGTAGCTTTTGTTTCTCGACCAATCTTAATGACGAATTACATTTATTTTCATTTTTAGGATTTCTTTTTGAAATAAATTTATTTACCTAGGTTTAAAATAACTTACCATTTTTAACATAATGTATTTAACCATTTATTTTAACAAACTAATATATCCTACTCGATTGATACTATTCTTTCTCTTATCAATTTTACAATGCAGTTGTTTTTTTCAAAAACAGAATAATTTTCTGAATAACCTTTTTAATTAATGCTTTTCATCTCTCCTGTCTACTCTCTTTTTCTTTTTTGGTTGCAGTCTCAAAATTTTCACTTTTTGTTTTGTAAAAACTCAAGTGAGTAGTTTTTTTTGTTGGTTTTTCGTCTTTTGCTTTAAATTTTTCTAATCATACTCTATATTCAGAATCTAAAATCTCGGTGATGATAATTTTCATAATTATTGCTCACAAATTTGATGTTTTTCTTACAGTTTTTTAAAGTAAATATTAAACACTTCAGCGCAATCACAAGCACTGCAAACTTTTCAGCAAAAATTCTGACTATATTAAAATATTTGATAAATTGTAAGTCTTACGAATCTAGAGATAATACTTTATATTCTAGGGTGGTCACTGTTCCGGGAAATAATGTTAAATGTCACTTATTATCACTTGATATTATGCAATTTTTTACTAGTTTCATTAGCAAATTTTAGAAATTGGTAAAATTTCAATTTGAAATCGCACCGTTTTTTATGTGGGGCATTCTATTTCACGTGAGTGCAGTTTTCAAAACAAATGCCCCTTGATTTTCTTCAAACTGTTAAATTGTAGTACTACATAATTTATAACCGTATTCTAGGTGTAAAACCGCAAACCACCATATTGCATGGTCACCGAGTTTATATTATAGGTGGGTGGAAGTTGGTACACTTTGGTGTGCAGACCATTTTTTAATGAAATATTCTAGCGTCAAAACCCCAAATCAAATCAAGTTTGTAATGAACGGATTCGAGAGGAAATTTGACAAGCTTGTAGATTGTGATAACGATTTCTCAACAAATATATGTCCTTCTATAGTTTTTTTAATTGAAAATTTATATTTTGAGTATCTCAATACATGTATCCTAAGATTTTAATAAAATGGATATCAAAAGAAAGCTTTGAATTTCTATTTTATAACCCTGAATGAAAATAATGGAAGTTTGGTAATGTTCTGAATGGTTTTAAATCCAAATTCCTCGAGTTTTGTGATTGAATAATTATTTCAATTTATATCTCTATATTACCCTTAAATACCCATTGTTTCCATTCAGGGTTATCAACTAGAAATTCTTAGCTTTCTTTTAATATGCATAGAAAGGACATATATTTTGGAGAAATTTTTATATCCATCATATAAAGCTTGTCACACTCCCGTTCAAATCTGTTCGTAACAAACTTTATTTGGTTTGGTTTTGACGCAATAATATTTCATTGCAAAATCGTCGGCACACCGAAGTGTGTCAAATCCCCCCCCCCCCCAATATCTCGGTTTTCACCTATAGTAAACAAATGAAGGGTGTCACGGCAGAACCATGTAATTGTCAAGGAAAAAAATGTTCAGGAGAGTAAAAAAACGTTCTCAAAATTCGAATTATTAAAAGACAAATAGAAGTTTCTAAATATCCATTTTTCAAAGACACATTATTTTGTCATAAAATATTTGGAAAAAGAATAGCGCAAAGACTAACATTGTTTTTCAAGATGGAAAAAATTGTTCAGACAGAATTGTTCAAAATTTTGATCAGGTACAATAAATAAACAATTATATAGTATAGAATTTATATTCATACGATGTAAGGAAAACTACCCTACAGTAGATAATGATTTACAGTAGATAATCTTACTTAACTGGAAAACTGGCAAAAAATGTTCATTATTTTTGTTAGTATAACATTTCAGTAAGGATACTATATTTTCTGACGAAGTTTCATTGAAATTTTATAAGTAATTAATGTGTGAGAGCAAGAACTTTATTTTTATCTTGAAAAAAACATTTCGCATTTTCATAATACATTCTTTTTGCTTTAATGAAACATTTTTGTTTATGTTCATATATTAGAATCAAAGGTTCCAGTTTAATGAACAATATTTCTTGATACAAAGCGTTATTTCTTTATTATTTATAAATATTTGAGGACTTTTTATTGGGCATTACATTTCTCAACAGTAGATAATCGTAAAATTGCAAAAATGTCGCTGTCAAAATTGGCAGCTCTGCGACTGTTTCGCAGTTTTAAGTTTGAGTTTGTGTTTGTTTATTTTGTGAAGTTTTTAAATTCAAGTTATTGTAAATAATATACTAAGAGAATAGTGTAAATTAATAGTTATTAAAAATCACATAAATTTTAGATTGGTACATCTCGTACCAATCGTGTACCAATCTCACGGAATATCAGAGATGAAAAAAAAGTTTAATAATTAAAACTTTTGTGATTTTTGTAAAATAATTATAGTTTCAACTATTATTTACTCAATAAACTGATTTTAATTGTAAGTATACTAATGGTAACTTATAATTATCGAGAATTAAGTATTCTGTTATGCCTAGGAGCAATACCAGAAACAATTATCTATTGACGGATAGAGGTGTTAAAATTGTACCCCTGCCCGGGTCTAATACAAATCTTTAATACAGTTAATTAACTAATTTCGCAGAATCGAATGGTGTTATTAGTTTTTCAGAATTTTGAATATTTAAACAAATTTTTTAAACAATTTAAAAATCAAATTTTTTCACCACAAGGTGCGGTGGAATTTTAGAGAATTTTTAGGTCGATGAAACGTGTTTTGAAAAAAGTGGCATTAAAATGGTTATGCCGTGATACCTTTCCTCAAATGTGTTTTGGGCAGTTTGCTCGTATAAAATGTAATGCCCCGCCTATATTAGTTTAAATAATAGCACACTTGCAAGGAAATTGTCAACAACTTTTTTATAATAATCTAGGTCATCTAGATTTCATTAAATTTGAAAAATAACTTTTTTGTCGACCACCGATTGTATGACCTAAGCATAGACCGCACTTCTTCATTTTCAAAAAAAAAGTTCACCTTTTTCAATAGCAGTAGGTAATGTGATCATGTGTTTTCGATTCTGTCATTAGAATTTTAAAACTCAAAATCTTTGAATTCTCTATTTCGGAGATTGCAAAGTTTGAAGGCTTTCAATTTGAATTATTTATATTTTGAAGACTGCTGTTTTAAATGTGTACGTTTCATTTTGAAATACTTTCTAATTTTTAAGGGTTTGAATTTGAAATTCTATGAAATTTTTTATGCCCGGAAATGTTCTCTTAAGTTTTGAGTGGCCACCCTGATATTTTGATCTAAATTCTAAATGTTTGTTTGAAATTGATCATTTATATATTTTTAATCTAGTTCTGGTTTTTTAGTATAAATTGTTGTATGCTAGTTAAAGAGTTGATTAAGGAATATGTGGGTGGTGACAGGTGGTGGGTGGCTCTGGGACTGTCATGTCGACCGTTTCGGGGGTGAGTAGCAGTAGCGGCGGCAGTTCCGGTCGACCCACACCCATAACACTTGTATCCAACGTAAACGACTCTCAGTCTAGGTTGTCCTCCACACAGGTAAATAATCGTCGACAGGCAGTTCAGTTTACAAACGCTGAAAACGCATGGGTGACGATGTGCTCCGACAATGCAAAAAAACAAATTAACAATTCCTCTCCCATATTGAATCCAGACTTTTTCCTATTTTACCAATAATTCATTCATAGGCTGTAGAAGAAGGCGCATCGGATTTTGTATGCAACACACAATGGACTGTGTGGTTTAATGTATTGCAGATTTCATTAACTTTTTATAATTTTGCTATTCGTTTATTAACATTTAAGAACTTGTATGGTGCAATCAGAATTTGGATATAAGTAAAAGACATAAATAATAAAGTATAATGTCATACTATCATTGAATTTTAAACTCCTGGAACAAAAATCATTCAAAGCTATTTATGAATGACAAATATTAATAAATAAAGTATTATTGAATACACCAGACAAGAGCTTTTACTCGACTTAATAATGGGGAAAATACTCATTTTTATTGCTTTCAGGTTATTACTAATTTTATTTCTTTTATTTATAAAATGCTGAACATATTTTGCATGCATGGTTTTTAAAAATATGTCTTATTTTTTCTAATAGAAAATTCAGTAAATTTTCAGGAAATGAAGATGCTTGATGAAAAAATTAATGGATAACATACCCGCCGCCTGTCACGTTGAAGTTTCTTTGCAAAAATATAACGAGCTAAAAGAATTTGCTAAAATTGAAGTTATTTAATTCTGCTCTTGAGTTTTAAATCTGTACATTCCTGTTATTGGTGTTTTGAATTAATGAACAGTTTAAAAAGCAGGGAATATAATATGTCATTGGTGAAAGTGACGTTGTAATATTGGAATTAAGGTTTTAATGATTTGATATTGTGATTTTCAGAGTCCACCTACAAATTCCAAAAATCCTACGGCAAAGCTGTTGAGTCAGCCGAGTATATCCATAACACCTTTGCCACGTACAACGTCCCAAACTCCCGTTTCTGGCTCAGGATCTTCCTCGAAACCTGCTGGCGGAAAGAGCACCTTCGTCATATGTGAGATTTGTGATGGTTACATCAAGGTAATAATACAAATTTATTTTTTGTTATAATCAAAATTAAAATATTGAAAATATAATAGAATATATTCTCAATTTATTCATGATCTTCTTTATTAATTCTATTTAAATTCAGGTTAAATACTTTCTTTATTCTCAAATTATTTTTTGCTTGTTTATATCAGGATCTTGAACAACTCCGAAATCATATGCAATGGATCCATAAAGTTAAGATACATCCAAAGATGATCTACAATAGACCTCCTCTGAACTGCCAGAAATGTCAATTCCGGTTCTTTACGGATCAGGTGAGATACATAATTATTGGTAACCATTTAAGGGATGAATTAAAATTTATACTGCTCTTGAAATTTAGACCGATTTCTAATGGGAATTTGGTAGGAATTTTAACCACAGAATGGATCTGGAATGTTTTATTTTCTTGAGCAGTGTACAAAATTAGAATAGAAAATATTTTTAAAGTGAGTATATTACTAAAATAAACTTATTTTTTCTGTTTTAGGGTTTGGAAAGACATTTGCTCGGATCTCACGGGCTCGTCACATCTAGTATGCAGGAAGCTGCAAATAAGGGCAAAGATGCAGGTCGTTGTCCAGCTTGCGGCAGGGTAAGTCTTTATAATTACATTTTTTAGTTCATTATTTTAAAAAGGGCATCAATGTGCGTATTGATATTTCGGTTCTGTTCATTTTTTTTGCCAAGTTGGTGGGATTTCTAGTGGTAGAATCATCTCTCTTATTATAAACTGGACAACATAAGGCAGTCAAATCAGAAACTTTCGTGAAGAATCCAGATTCTTGTTTAATAGGAACAACTAAGATTATTAGGAAATAGTTCATTGAAGAGTTTATCTTAAAATTGCCAAGTTTAGATTTGTTTATAGTACATATGTTTCACTATCCTTTTTATTTTCCCTTTTATTGAATCAAGCTTATACTTTGATGCTTTTAAATCGTAATGTAATTAAAAAAAAATGTAATGCCATTTTAGGAGGGTCATGCTTGGTTAGATAGTTGAATTTGGGAACTGACTTTAAAATATATTTTAAAGGAATATGAAATGAGTTTTCTATGAAAATTTCGGACCCTTTATGGGAATTATCTTACGGGAACTTCAATTTTAAAAAAGAAACGTGCTCTACAACAGTGCATTATTATACGCCACTTGCCATAAGGATAATATAATATTAGATGACCCTTATGTATGGTTTAATCAATAAATATCCATACAATTAAGGGAGACAACAAGATGACACCACTACGAAAATAAGTCAAATATGAAACTTTATGAATTATTAAAATAGTAACTCCACCCAACGAATTTAAAAAAGCTTCTCAAAATTTTGTAAAACCTTGAATTATCCATTATTGTTAAACGAATGGTAAATTTGTTGTTTATCTTTGACTCAACGTACTCTTCATTTAAATAAATTATTGGGAAATATGTTGTAGTTTACGTGCATTCTTAAAAGAAAATGATTGGCGAATATTTTTCTATATAAACTTAATTTTTTTAAATAATTAGCTTTTTCACAGACAATCCAAAATGGCTTACCATAATTAATTTTTGAGGTGTAAGCGAACAAAACGTGGTATATCCACTGGAATTAATTACTCAATATTTTAGGATATATTTTTAACTTGAAGTTCATTCATCAAAATTAAATTTAAACCAGGCTATTATTAGCAGCCAGGTTGTCAAGTAAATGGAATTCAAAAAGTCTTTGTGATTTAATACTGTCTTGAAATTAATAACTAAATAAAAAGGAATTTATTCACTTTTGATTCAGAATTTTAACTTACCAGCCCCGTTGACATGATATTAATATAAAAAATTAGGTTTCTTCCATTTTAAAGATAAAAACCAATTTTCCTTCCCTTTGAAGTTCAGAACTATTAGGACCTCATGAGACATGTTCTTCACATTATTATTGAACTAAAAACAGATCTATAACAATAGAATGTTGTAGTTTGTTTAAGTGAATGCTATTTAGTCGATTTTGATCCATTTTTTGCGAAAATTACAAAATACGCAAGATAAAAATCTGGTATTTTAGACTGAACTACCATTCATATCTGACGTCCTTTCTGAGAAAAAAAATATTCTGGGGCATCCCCGAAACACGTACAAAAGAGAAAATGGTCTGAAGAATTGTTCTTAATTTATAACATTTTAACAGTTCGTTTTATTCGGATTTGGTCTCGTTTTATTTCCTGAGAGAAATAATGAAAAGTATTTATGATGTTTAAAAAGTGTGCTTATGTTTAAGAAATTTTACTTAATGAATTCACTTGATGAATCTAAATGAACATTATGATTTCTAAACCCGAGAAGTAAACCTTTTTTTACGCCACCTTAATTTTGATAATGGAATTACTGGTATTCCAAACAGAAAGAAACAGTCATTATCTCAATTAAAAAAAAAGAATGGATTTTTCAGATTTGTTCCCTTACTCCTCATTTCAAGAGACAACAGTTTTTTTTTTTTTTTACTATTTGCAGTTGACCGAGAATGGGATAGGACATGTGGAAATAGACCGTTGATTCTGTAGTAGAGAACTTCGATTATCGATTAAAAACGACATTATCGTTTTATTTTTCAGGTATACCAATGGAAGCTGCTAAACCACGTAGCACGGGATCATGGTATGACTCTGAAGCCAGCGCATCTATCGTACAAATGCACAGTCTGTACTGCCACCTTTGGAATGTACAAGCAGTTCGAGAATCACGTCTACTCGGCGCACAGCGTCGTCGCCAAGCGAGTAATGGACAAAAAGAACGCGCCCTCGTCCCCGTCATCCAGATCCAATGACTCTCTTCTCAAGCCCTTGAAGATCAACGATGAGATCACTATTATTCCGCAGCCAGCCAAGGTATCATCGAGATCGGTTCAAGGCCGCAAATAGCAATGATCGGCAGAGTGATACGTGCAACTCGTCTCATTAAATTTCACATAACTTTGTGGTACTCCATACCGATCTCTGTCGTAACGCGGTGATCGACGCGAAGTGTACATGTGTATGCATATTATGCTTAAGGCACACAACCCACATATTCACACACCCACACATCCACACAGATACAATTATCGATAATATCCCCAAAAACAGAAATCTTCTCTCTTGGCAAAACACTAGTTGACTGCGTAACAATATTCCATCGACGATTATACCGATATATTTATTTAAGAATTTTTATTGTTGTTATCAGACATGCATAAAGAAGAAAATAGACTGTGAAAACATTAAAGGGTGGCCTTCAGTATGATTCCTTCGTTGATCCTCGAGCAGTGCAATTATTGCAGTCTTCATCAACGCGCCTCTTGATTATTCAAATCTTCGAATCTTCGAATGTTTGATAAAAATACACAAATAATTATATTCGTGTTCTGTCGTAATATAAATGGGTCTCCCTAGTATCGGAGCTTCTATGTAAATCCTTTTTGTAACTAGTATAATCGAGCTTGATTCTATTTTTCGATTACAGAAATTATTTATTAATTGTTAATCATAAAATCGTACCCTTGCCGATCGTTTGAGGGTAAATTGGAATTCCAGCTTGCAGATTTTAATCGACTTTAGTTCTACTTTAGCGAAATACTCCGTATTGAATTTTTCTTCAAGACCCACAATTTCGAAATGATTTATATCACGTCAGAGGGGTGACAGGAAATAAGTAAACAGGAACTGTAAAGTGTATCTATTACAATAAGTTGAATCCTACAAGGTTCCATGTGTAATAAAATATCAAGTTTTATTTTTCGCTCTTTTAAGAACAACAAATTGTACATTAACATAGACTATAATATAAACGTAAACGGATAAATATCAATAAACAGAAGAAAGCTACGATGGCACACATTATATATCGAGTTTCTTATTGCGAGCCTTCTGTTCTTTACGAGTCTCGATTTTCTTCTTTACGAGTCGAAATTCTTATACCTTTCTTTAGTTCTCTTGAACTTGTAAAAACCATGAACATTACGTTGAGCCGAGGGCCTTTGTAACCCAACTAATGTTGCGAATCGAAGATAGATCTTTGGAGACTGTGAGAGGGGGGGGGGGAAATACATCAATTCTCTTCTTGCGAAAAAAACTCCCTGCGATGACGATAGGCTTATATTATTATTAACATGTAGATAGTCCTTAAAAAAAGAGAGTAACGGGTTTAATTTAAATAATTTCGACTTCTCATAATTTTTGTACGTTACTATAGGAAATAATAATTTTAGAAGAGAAAACGTATTCGTGCGAAGGGCATAAAAATACGGTGTGCTTTTGCACTCAGGCTGTATTATTTAAACTCGGCTATTTGCCAGCCACTATTACGGTGATCACATGTTGGTAAAACTGAGAGCATTCATAGACGTAATTACAGAAATTATATAGTTTACTGTAATAATTTGTACAATATTATATGAATAATTAGTGATTGCGAAAATAAAGTGTACCAACATTGTATTAAAAATTCATCGTTTCGTCGTTCAGCGAGCTTTTCAGTTTTGTCAGCCCATAGATTAACTTTTGACTTTCTTTTTCAATGTGATCTCTGCTTTTGGACTTTAATTTGGTCGTCTCGTTTTCGACTTCTATTTTTTTCCCCCAAGAAAAGTGCTACTTTGGTGTCGCTGATTTCTAAAACGTTCTTTAAGCGTTGAGGAAAATCGGTAGGAAGTGTCATGTGAAGAAATAGAAATTAGGGTGAGACCAGGACTGCATAATGTAACTTTATAGATGACGAGAAGACATGCGAGTCTATTTTGATGAAATTTTCGAATTATAGGGTTTCATTATATTGAGGATGTACTTTAAGTGGATTTTAGTCTTTAATGTCTGCGGTCGTTTTTTAAAGTGCAAAAATGTATGCTCACAATTTTGCTTTTTTAATTTGTGCGCATTCAGTTGTTTCTTTTTAATTTTTATGCATGGCTAAGTTTTATTAACAAGTTTTTCATTTTGAAAAATTAAAAAAAAAACAGTGCGAACTTTCATCCACTTTATGTTAAAGCTCAAGAATCGGAAGTTGAGTCAGAATGGACGTTGGTCACTAAACCGATTTTATTAGATAGTATAATATCTTTGTATCTCTATAAATTGCAGACTCACCTCATGTATCGCAAAGAAATTTTATTAACAATTTACGATCCAAGATTCGGACTTGTTTGCTCTTTGCGAGAATAAATTGTAGAATTCGTTTATGTAAGGAAAGCGAAAATAAATAATTTCTTTTATATAAACAATCTCAGGCTGACGATAAGGGCCCAACCTGTAAACCAAAATTTCGGTTATTTACTCGGATTTTTATCTATATTATTTTATAAACTTTAAAATTGGTTTTAGAAAAAGCTACTTTTTCGACTAATGTAAATTGCGGATTTTATTTTAAAAGGGCTGACTGAATTTTATTTTGAGTTTGTTTTTAAACTTTATTGAGAGTTTTGGAGAACAAATATTGGAATACTTTTGTTATATTCAAGAGTTATCTAAAATTGAAGTCAAAGAATTGTTTGGTTGAATTCAATATTTATGAGCCAATAAAATATATCTTTGATTTTAATTTGAAAATGAATTTAATTTTAGGGATTATATTTCCGCTCAAAAATTTCTTCAAGTTAGTCATTTGAAGAAAGCGAATTCTTTTTTGCTTCTTAAATATAATAAAAAATTTGAATTGAAAAGTTTTGTTTTATTTTACGCATTTACTTAGTAATCAATTTTACGAACAGTTTATTAAGTGAAAAATAATTATGCCCGGGATCTGACGAGTATAATTTTTAAATATATCAGGGCGACGATTGGACCCAGAATCGTTATTCGGAACTGGGGGTTGTTTATAATAAGAAAAAAAGCAGTTCTTCATGAAAAAGTGAAAACCAATTTGAAAATGAGTGATGATGGCGCTGTTGCGTCAAAAGAGGAAACTAATCCCTGATCTTGTGCGTGTGTTAGGGCCGCCGATGGCGCACAATTCAAAATAGGTATTGAAAAACAATTTTTGTAACTAAAATAATTATTATAAAGTATACAAGAATTTATGATATAAATTCTAAATAACAGTTTATTTTCATTGAATTCTAAAGCCTAACTCATATTTGATAAAAAATTTGTGATAAATACATTTCATATTTACATTCTGGGAAAGAAGAGTTTTCTAAAAAAGTATGAAAATCTGATTGGGCCATATCTTGGCAGGCCAATTTTGACGTGACGTTCGGCCTTGCCAGGGCCATACTTAGTATGGGGCCAGCGGGGACTTGGCTCCAGGGCCCTCACAAATGTAACTAGTCGGCAAATCAAAACCGCTGCGACATGGACACACTTCTACCAAAGGGTGTATAATATCTTTGCTTCTACATCGGCTCCAACTTCAATGACCTTTTTTTTTAAGAAGGCAGTAAAGAATTACAAAAGGCCCCCACATTTTAACCGGCCCAAGGGCCTCCACACCACTAAATGCGGCCCTGGGCCTCGTGATGCCAATTAGTCGGGACGGAAGTTGAGACGTCGCCTGGGGCCCTTAAGGGTCTTAAAGCCATAAATTTCGAAATATGAGAGCTGGGGTCTTGTATTTGGCGCCTCGTCTTTATGATATTGACTACATGTGTTTTTGTAGAGAGTAGGATTTTTTCTGTGCTAAGGTTTTTCTGGGGTGTTCATGAAGAATGCAAAAAACAAGAAGGGTTTGATTTACAACTTGAAATCTTAGGAAAATTGCTTTTCGAACTTACGCTTGCATTTATAATTTCTTTTCTTGAGAATTTGTGATTTTGTACTTTCTTCAAGTATTTTCCTAAAGAGGCAAAAAAAACAAAGGAAAGGGCCAGTTATTTCGTGGGAAATTTGATTTTACTGCTTTTTTAATTCTGGTCGAAAGGTTTTTCTTTAATACTTGCCATAAGGGCTTTAATGGCTATGAGAAATTTCATGTAGGTCTAAAGTCTAAAGTGTCCTTGAAAATATAAAGATTTATGGTTATGAGATTCTTCTTTACTTTGTTCCCTCATTTATGTTCTACTGTTCCGTTTCTTATGATTTAATTTGAATTTAGCGTTTATTGGATTTTTAAATTTTTAACCATCAGCTAACTTCACTTCGTTGAATGCTGAGGGGGAAAACAATGGACCAAATTCATGGGATTCGGTCCATTTTTGCTCTATTTTGCTAATATCTTCGTAAAAACTAATTTTTTATGCATAATTATATTTGAAAATAGTGTTTATTTCTTAGTAACTATTAATTGGAATAGTAAAATGATAATAATTATCATTCATTACGAAGATAATACTTGCCATAAGGGCTTTAATGGCTATGAGAAATTTCATGTAGGTCTAAAGTGTCCTTGAAAATATAAAGATTTATGGTTATGAGATTCTTCTTTACTTTGTTCCCTCATTTATGTTCTA
>JAABKJ010006704.1:0-21682 GCA_011634705.1 Andricus grossulariae
ATGTTTTTTTCTAAACCGGGAGAAATCACGAATATTAACCGGGAGAAAGCCGGGAGACAAAAATTGAAAAAATAGTGTCCACCCTGTGAATTGAACCAAAAAGGACGAATTTCCAAGTAAATAGTTGAATCCTCAACCAAAACCTTTACCAAAAATTGATGAACAGTGAAAGATTTTTCAGTGAATGAAGAAAAAAAAATCATCCAAAATATTGAATTTTTAAATCAAAAAGATGTGCTCTCAATAAAACAGTTAAATTTTGAACCAAATAATTAAAATTTCAACCAAAAAGATAAATTTTCAATCAAAAAGATTTGTTTTCTATCAATAAAGACGAATTTTATACCTAATAGTTTGATTTTATAACTATAAAACAGTTAAATTTTCAACAAAATAGTTATTTGTAAACAAACAAAGAACGAATTTTTAACTAAAATTATTAATCTTTAATCGAACAAATGAACTTTTAAGAAAGTAGTATAACTTTCAAACCAGAAGTTTAATTCTCAACCTAAAAAGATGAATTTTCTACCATAAAACATGAATTTCAACAAAAAACATAAATTTTTAACAAAAAAATTTGTCAACGTATGCGCCGAGCGCCTAAAATGAAGGGTTTCGTAGCCTATTAAGCGGTTAATTTAAGTCTTAACAGAATCTTAAAACAAAATATTTTCTAATTTTGTGAAAAAAAAATTTTGACCGAAATCATAAGGGTTTCAGTCCGGGCTACGAAAACCTAAAAAGAAAGGATTTCCAACAAAATGGTTAAATTTTCAAATAAATAGTTTAATTTTCAACCAAATAGTTTAATTTTGTACCAAATTGTTGAATTTGTATGTCAAAAAGATGAGCTTTCAACAAAACAGTTGCATTTTTAACCAAATAGTTGAATTTTCAACCAAAAAGGTGAATTTTCAATGAAGAAGATTAATTTTCTAGCAAAAAAGACGTATTTTCAATAAATTAAAGAAATTTTTAACTAAACAGTTTGAACTATGGATATCATGTTAGTCAAAATTTTATTAGATTAATTTTTAGTTTATATTTATTTCGAAAATGAAGTATTACCATTTTTATTGAGAAGAATTAATTTTTTCCAAAAAAAAACTAATTTTCTACAACACAATTTAATTTTTTACCAAATAGTTTCATTTTATACCAAATTGTGAAATTTTTATGCCAAAAAAACGAATTTTCTTTGACCTAACAGTTCAATTTTGAACCAAATAATAAAACTTTTTAATAAAAAAGAAGAATTCTTAACCAAAAATTTAATAGTAGACTCTTCAACCGAAAAAAATGAACTTACAACCAAAGATAGTTAGTTGTTTTTATTGGTTTCTATTAATTCAGTTTGTATTTATGTGAAAAAATGAGAAAAAGGGAAGGGCTGTTGAGGCTGTACTGTATAACACTTATAATTTAGCCCTATAGACTAAATTATAACATTTTAAATAAACATTGAAGTTCATTTTCAGTACTTAAAAAATGTTATGACACTATTTTTTAAAATTGGTGACACTATTTTTGATTTCTAAAGTGTTTCCGAGGCCTGGAAATGCCATGTGACTTTCTTTGTAATTTTATGCGACTAATGTGACTTTTTTTGGAAAATTCTTGTCGTTTATATTGATTCTTTCTTCTAAAGTCTATGTAATCAGTATTTTTCTTTTTAGGCCACCTGAAGAACTCATAGATCCACATTCTTTTTATTACAACAGGCATCGTAAAGAAATGCAGAAACCTATGAAAGATGAAAAAAGGTATCCATTTTTTTCTCATCAGTATATCCTTATTCAATTTCGGATATAATCATTACAATTTTTATATCTAAGACTTTATTTCAGAAGTCTATTCGACACCGTTACTTCTACGGCAAGTCCTCCAGAATCTGTAGATTCTCTGAATTGCGATTGTGAACAAAAGTTGCAGGACTGCAGAGCTGATAAGATAAACACATTGCCATTTGAGCTATTTTCTAAAAGACTAGTGAATATGCTATTAGCACAAGTAGTTTTTAAGGTAATTATTTCAAAAACAATGACGCACTGAAAATTATCTTTTTGTAATCAAATAATTGATTCATATTTGATATCAGGAAGATGATATGTTTAAAGGTAATGTTTTGTTTTTTAGTTTAATTCAACTTTTTTTGTTGAAAATTCTGTTTTTTTTTTATTATAGAAAATTCGTCCTTATGAAGAATTTATCTTTTATGGTGAAAAAGTCATCTTTTTTGGTTGAAAATTCACCTTTCTGTGTTGAAAATTAATTTTTTTGTTGAAAATTCAACTCTTCTAAAAAGTTTGTCTTTTTGCTTAAAAATAATTTTTGTTTTGTTCATTTCAACTAATTGGTTCAAATGTTGAAAATTATCTTTTTTGTTGAAAATTCATCTTTTTTGATAAAAAATTCAACTGTTTTCTTGAAAATTCATCTTTTTGGATAGAAAATCAACCTTACGGATTGAAAATTCATATTTTATTATGGTAAAGTAATCCTTTTTGGTTGAAAATTCAACTCTTCTCAAAAGTTAGTCTTTTTGGTTACAAATAATTTTTCGTTTAATTCAACTATTTGTCTGAACATTCATCTTTCCTTGTTGAAATATATTTTTTTGAAAATGCATCTGTTAGTGTTTAAGGATTAATCTCTGTTATTTGAAAATTCTACTATTTAGTTTAAAATTAAGCTTTTTTTGGTCAAAAATTGAACTGTTTTGTTGAACATTCATCTTTTTGGACAGAAATTTCGCTCTTGTGTATTGAAAATTCATCTTTTATTGTGGAAAAGTAATCTTTTTGGGTTGAAAATTCGCCTTCCTTGGTTGTAAATTAACTTATTTATTAAAAATTCAATTCTTCTAAAAAGTTCGTCTTTTTGGTTAAAAATAATTTTTTGTTTAATTCAGCCATTTGGTTTGAAAATTCATCTATTTTGTTGAAAATTCATCTTTTTGGTCCAAAATTCAACTGCTTTGTTGAATATTTATCTTTTTCCATAGCAAATTTGTCTTTATGGAGAATTTATCTTTTATGGTGGAAAAAAATCTTTTTTTGGTTGGAAATTCACCTTTCTTGGTTTAAAATTACATTTGTTGTTGAAAATTCAACTCTTCTAAAAAGTTCGTCTTTTTGCTTAAAAATAATTTTTTGTTCAATGCATAAGTAGTTTTTAAGATAATTATTTCAAGAATAGCGTGCTGAAAAGTTCCTTTTTGTAATCAAATAATTGATTGATATTTGTTTTCAGGAAGAAGATGATATGTTTGAAGGAAATGTTCATATAGAAGCGAGAGTCTCACAGATGGAAGTTCTTCGTGATTTTGGAAGTGGAAAAGTATCTATAAGACAAGTTGATTCAATTCTCAGCGATATAATAAAAACTCCTAAAACTACCTTTCTCCAAGATGCAATCAATTATTCAGAATTACTTTTTTCCACTATCAATACTCACGTGAGTTTGAGAAACCTTTCTATTTTTTGCTTTATTAATGGGATAAAATTTTTTTTCGACTTTATAGGCCTCACAGACCGGTCCATATATCCCTTATTGTACCCTATATTCTGTTAAGGTCCCTAAAGTACCTTATTTTCAAAATTTGCTCCATATGGTACCCTATTTTCAGCCCATAATGGAACTTTGAAAAAAATGTTAAAGAGTCAGGCATTTTGAAAAAAATAGTAAAAATCAGGGAATTTCTGTAAGAAATAACACTAAAAATAATCAGGGCTGCCACACAGTCACTATTAGTCACTTTCTTTCAATAAATTAACTCTTTGAGTTATTCACTGTTCCATTCAGGTCTTTACTTATTTCTGAATTGTCTTGAATTATTTTGAAATATTTAGATTTCAATCATTTGAAGAGATTTGTAAGATTTTAGGGTATTTTTAAAACTTGTAAGGCATTTTTAAGAGCTTTTAATTTGAAAAATTTAAGGAATTTTAAAAGGTCCCAAGGAATTATAAATTAATTTCATTAATTTGAAGGGATTTCAAAACATCTAAAATATTTTAGGATAAAGAATTTTTTAGCGTTTCGGAAGATATGGACCAATTTTACAGGATCTATAAGATTTTATGATATTTTTAAAGATTTCACAGGATTTTATAAGATTTCTCAGGATTTCAATGATTTTAAGGGATTTTAAGGCTCTCAAGGTATTCTAATACATTTTCCAGGATTTCAGGAAATATCACAGAATTTCACGGGATTTTATAATATTTTAGTGGATTTCAAAGAATTTATTAACAAGAAGTCAGGTATTTTGTAGGGTTTCAAAAATTTGAAGAGATTTTAAATAATTTTTTGAAATTCGCCCTGAATTCTTTAAAAAAAAATTATTTCACTTGAATTCTTCTAAATTTACTCAATTTTACTTGATTCAATGGATTTTTTTATTTAAAAGTTCTCATTTAATTGATCCTAATGATCAATTGAAGAAATGATCAAAGAATTTTAATATTAGAAGTATTTTTTTAAATTCCTTGGCATTTTCAAGAACTTTAAAACATTTCAAAAGATTTTTAAGGGTTTTTAATATTTTATGTTATTTTAAATATATCAAAGGTTTTTAAATATTTTAGGAAATTTTAAACGATTCTCAGAAATTTTGTATTTATTTCAATAGTTTGAGGAGATTTTAAAGACGGAAATATTTTATGATACTTGAAAAAATTCCAAGTCATTTTCAAGAGTTTTAAACAATTTCAAGGGATTTCCAGGGATTTTAATAATTTTAAGAAATTTGACAAAACTCGCATGCGGGTTTGAAGAATTTCTGAAGATATGGAACTATTTTATAGGTGCTAAACGTTTTTAAGATATTTTAAAAGATTTGAAGGGGTTTTATAAGATTTCCGTGGATTCCAATGAATTTAACAGATTTTGAAAGCTCTTAAGGTATTTTAATATATTTTCCAGGATTTCAAGAAGTATCATCAGATTTTACGTAATTTCACGGATTTTATCAAATTTAATGGATTTCGAAGAATTTATTCACAAGAAGTGAGGGATTTCGTAGGGTTTCAAAGATTTCAAAACATTTTTAAATATTTTTTGGAATTCTCCTTGAATTCTTTTAAATACTTCTAAATTTACTCAATTTGACTCAAATCAATGGATTTTTAAAAAGTTTTTCTTCCATTTATCTTGAAGTTTTTAAAATTCACCCTAAATTCTTAGGCATTTCATCAAATTCTTTAAAATTCTCTTTAATTTTTCTAAACTCATTTCAGACTTATTGAATTCATTTAATTTTTTTATATTTTCAAATTGTTTTGAATTCACTTGATTTTTTTAAAATTCAGTTTGATTTTTTATGAATTTAGTTAAGTTTCTTCGTACTTTTAAATTGGTTCCAATTCATTTGAATTGTTTTGTAGTCATTAGTCACTTTTGGCTAGTAATTAGTAGGATTTCAAAGTTTTAAAGAGATTTGAAATTATTTTTTGGAATTCACCTTGAATTCTTTTAAATTCGTTGTAATTCTCTTGAATTTTTTTAATTGACTTGAATTCTTATAAATTCACTCAATTCTACTGAATTTAATGGATTTTTTTTGCATTTTAAAAATTTTTATTCAAATAATCCTGAAGTCTCTTAACCTTACCCTGAATTCTTAGGCATTTCTTCAAATCGTTTTGAATTCCATTGAATTTTTCTGAGGTCATTTCAAATTTTTCTGATTTCAGTTAAGTTTTTTCGTATTTTTAAATTGTTTCCAATTCATTTGAATTGTTTTGTAGTCATTAGTCACTTTTGGCTAGAAATTAGTAGGATTTCAAATTTTTGAAGAGATTTGAAATTATTTTTTGGAATTCACATTGAATTCTTTTAAATTCTTTGTAACTCTCTTAAAGTTTTTTAATTTACTTGAATTCTTATAAATTTATTCAATTCTACTAATATTAATGGATTTTTGTCATTTTTCAAAGTTTGTATTTAATTAATCCTGAAGTCTCTTAACCACCTTGAATTCTTTGGCATTTCATCAAATTCTTTTGAATTCCCTTTGATTTTTCTAAGGTCCTTTCAAATTTTTCTGAATTCAATTAAGTTTTTGCATTTTTTTTAAAGTGCTTTCAATTCACTTGAATTCTTCTGAATTTGAATTGTTTTGAAGTCTTGTGAAATTATCCTAAATTTGTTACCGTTTGAGCACGAAAAAAGGACCCTATAAGCGTGACAAAACGTACCCTTTTGACCCTATATTTTATCCCATAGGGACTGTGAGGCCTGCTTTTATTGTAATTCTCTAATTTTCAATTTATTATTTTACAGAGGAACACATGTATTGGAATATTAGTCGCAATAAGTATAATAGTCATAAGCAGATTTGTAACGTGGACGAGAGGAACAATAATTTTTCTCATCTTTGATATGATTGTCATCATCAGTTTCTTCATGACGTGGTACCAACTCATTAAGGTATCTAAACCAACCAAGCACTGTATTTGAATTTATATTTCTCTTTCCTACTAATAAATGGTCTAATTAATAGCACATTATGTAACAAGGGGCGAAAGGAGCCGATTTTTCCCGCGAGGGCAGTAATTACCCGAGGGAAAAATCTATTTTCGTCCCGTGTTGCATATAGTATTTTGCTCCACTCTCGACCGTGACCACCTTTTGGCCCTGAAAATAGGGACGAAAGTAGCATATATTTCCCGTAAACCGTATTTGCAAATTTTACTTTCGCCACGCAAATTTTACTTTCGCCCCGCAGATTTTACTTTCGCCCCGCAAATACGAGTTACGAGAAATATATGCTACTTTCGCCCCTATTTTCAGAGGCAAAAGGTGGCCATTTCGGTCGAGTGTAGAATAAAAATAATTTTCGCAGGAGGCTGAAATTAAGCAAACAGCAAAACAAATGGTGTACGCAAACCTGCCGCTGGAATGTCAACCCGACAAAATGAGCACGATCCAATATATTATCTCGAAAATTTCCTTCAGTAAGACAACAATTTAAACAGTAATCTTGGTTTTACACTTAATTTTAGAGCGAAGTTGTAAATATTTTTTTTTTGATTTGCAGAAGAAAGTACATTTGAATGTGAAAAGTATTTTGAGGCGAGGACAATTGATCCAGTCGCTCAAGTGACACCCGCTCACGCTTTGTCTCATATGTGCACTAATTTTATTATCCATCCTGTGAGTTTAGCTGGGCACATGGTCGGGAACTTCGTTGAAAATGCCACTGGTAATTTAACTTTTCAGTATAATTTTAACATTTAAGACACTAGAACATTATACTAATTACCCTTTCTTTAGAAAAAAACTCGATTCATTTTACAAAATGTGTTGTAGGTTTTACAGAAAATCTTATATATTATTTGAGAATTTTGTATACGATTTACAGAAATTTCTTTAATTGAAGCCTGGGAAGAAATAACATTGGATCAACAAAAATAATTTGATTGTAAATCTATGTTCATAGTATGTGGCAAGAGATTCTTGCTCAAGGATTTGCTATTCTACGTCGTAGTATATGTCATAGATATAACATACTATTTCATCATCTACTTACAGTTTGAATAAAGATTCTAGAAGAATGCATTTTTGTTGATCCAACGTTATCTCTGCCGAGGTCTCAATTATAGAGAGAAAATTCTAATAAATTTAATATGAATGAGTCTAGAAAGCGGATTAGAGTCACTGTGAAGCTGTCGAGGTTTTTGATAATTTATAATTGAAAGCGTTTGAAATTAAAGAAAAATGTATGAACTGATTTTGAATATGTTAATTTTGAAAAAAGTACAATATTTCGAACAGAATGAAAAGGAATTGAACTTGTATCACTTCTGAATAAAAGCGTTTAAAATTGGATAAATTTAAATTGGAAACATTTCAAAACAGAAGCTTTCAAAATTCAAAACCTTCAAACTATAATTTTTAAATTTGGACTATTTCTTTAAGAAGGAATTGAAATTGTCTCATTTCTAATTTAAAGCATTCAGAATTAAACAATTTCATTTCGAATTCAAGAATCTCGAAATTGAATGATTTCAGATTAAAATTTTAAAAGAGGACAATTTCAGAACGTTAAAAATGGAATATTTTACGATTAGAAATTTCAAAAATAGATAATTTAAAATTCAGAGGAATGAAAATTGTATTATTTCTAATTAAAAGTATTCAAACTTGAACAATTTAAAAGTGAAAACTTTGGAATTTTAATCAATTTAAATTCGAAACGATTAAAATTTGAAAATGATCAATTGAATACTTCAAAGTAAAAGCTTCTGAAATTCTAGAAATCTAAATTTTTATTAAATTAAAAAATTATGATTTAACATAAAAATTGATTAGACAAATTTGTCTAAAATCAAAAAATGAATTCACCTTTATTTTCACCGTTCAAAATGGAAAAATTTTCATTGCTAAACCTTTAAAATTGAATTATTCTAAAAAATGTTTCACATAAAATTAATTTTAAATGGGAAATATTAAAAAAGGTTTACTCCAGAAACTTGAAACTTAAACAAATTCGAACTTAATCTAAAACTAAAGAAAATGTAGTCGACGAAGTATAGTGATATTAAAACTTTTTTGTACTCAAACTCTTAAAAATTTCTATTACTTTAACTAAATTTAATTGTTTAGAAATTAACAATTTTTAAATTGTCAATTATACTTTTCATAATTTAACCATTTCAATTTTAGTCGCAAAATATAAACTTATGATAGAGAAAAATGGAAAATTCTAAAATTGAAACCATTAAAAATTAAAGAAATGATTCAATTCTTCAATAGAATATTTTTTTCAACTGAGTTTGAAATGTCGAACTTTTTTAAACATTTTTCAAATTAAAAAAATTCAATATTCAATACCTGGTTCTAAAATCTCCTTATTTTTTAGACTTTAATTTGATCAATTATTGTCATAATTTTCCATGGTTTTGAATTTATTCTGGAGGCATTTAATTCAGATTTTTTAAATTAAAAATTCTTGAATAACTATCAAGTCTTTCATTTGGATAATCCACGTTTTCGAAGAATTTAAGAAACCAGAAAGTTTTATGCGTTTAAAATTAAAACCAAACTAATTAGAATATTAAAATCAAAAAAGATTAAATTTGGAACTGACTAAAGTTGAATTGGTTGAATTTCGAAAAGTATAATTGACAATTTGAAAATTGTTAATTTCTAAACGATTAAGTTTACTTAAAGTAATATAAAATCTTGAGGGTTTAAGTACAAAAAAGTTTTAATATAACAATTCTTCGCGGCTACAATTTTTTTTAATCTTAAATAAAGTTCGGATTTGTTTAAGTTTCAAGTTTCTAGAGTATACCTTTTTTATTTTTTAATATTTCCCATTTAAAATTACTTTTTATATTGTACTTTTTTTTAAAGAATAATTCCTTTCGAAAGGTTTACAATTGAATATTTTGCCATTTTGAACGGTGAAAATAAAGATGGATTTTTTTTTGATTTTAGAAAAGTTTGTCTGCTTAATTTTTACGTTAAATCATAATTTTTGTAATTTAATAAAAATTTGCGAGTTCTATAATTTTGAAATATTTTGCAATAAATACTTTGAAATATTCAATTTAGTTTTCAATTTCAACTGCTTCCTAATGAAATTTTCTAAATTTAAAAATGTTTAGTATGAGGGTGTTGAATTTCGAAAGCTTCTGTTAACATTTTTTTCAATTTAAAACCATCCAATTTTAAACGTTTTTATTCAGAAATTATCAAATTTAAATTTCTTCTAATTTCATTCGAAATAATGTCCTTTTTCAAAAATTTTCCAACAACAAAATTTGGACAGTTCACTCTGAAATGTCTCCTTTCAAATTAAGAAAATCAAAAATAGGAAAGCAAAAGAAAGCAACCTCCAAATCTTCCTTCTTTTTTTTCTCGTCTTTTTTATTTTTTTTTTCTATCACAATAAAAAAAATATTTGAAAAAAAGTCGAAACGTTGGTAGATATTTGAAAATGTTTTTTTAATTGTTATTTAAAAAAAGAAAAAAAGGAAGTAAGGCCATTTGGAGGTTGCCTTTTCGGGTAGTAGCTGGACCGGGAAATGCTAGTGAATTTATGTTTTGACCGGGAATTTTTCATATTATACTACAAGTTAAAAAAGCTCGATTTCAAATTGTTTTTAAGGTTAAATTTTTCATTTTGGGTCTTTATTTTCAAGCGTACTTTTTCAATTTAAAGAATTTTAAAATTTTGTCTTGAAGACTTAAACAATTAAAAACTAATATATCGTTTGAAATGGAAAGTTTAAAAAAAAAAAACTTTTCAAGTTGATCAACTGGAAATATAAATCAAGGATTTTAAAAATATAACTGTATTTCCAGCATTAAAAATTCAACAATATTTGATTTTACAAGACGATTCTGAATCTGTTCAAAATTAAACAATTTACATATTTAGCGTTTAAAATTGAACTGATTTAATTCAAAATCTTTAATAGTTAAACAAATGTAAACAACTGATTTAAATTTTATAAACTATTTTTCAGTTTTCAAAAAAATTTCAAAATAATAGATCCATAATTAAACGCTTTTATTTAATTGTAAATCCTATTCAAATATTGTTTAAGTCCAAAATATTGCATTGTTAACACATTTAATTAGAAATTTTGTAATTTACAAAGAACAATTTTTTAATATTGAGCAATATTTGTCTGTTTATTTAAAGTGAGAAATTATAAATCAAATATTCAAAACTAAACAATTTGAAACTAAATTGTTTGAAATAGAAAGCTGCGAATCGTTAAAATTTCAGTGTTTAAATTTAAACTTTGAATGTTACAATTTTTATTGTTCCATTTATCATAAATTTCGTATCACAAGATATAATGGAATGTAAAGTTAGTTTGATTTCATTTTTTGTGTGTTAATTTCATTTTTTAACTTAGAAGGAGACTTGAGCATTTAAAAATTAAAATTTTTTTTTTGATAAAAAAGGTTTTGAGTTGATCAATTTTCAACCAACTAGTTGATTTTTCAACCAAAAAAATATGAATTCTCATTAAAAAATGTAACAGTTGACATTTCAATATAAAAGATTTTAATTTTAATTCGAAAACGTTCAATCCTACTAAAGGATGCATTCTAACAAAATAGTTCAATCCTCAACCAAAAAAAGATACATTTTTAACCAAATAGTTGCATTTTTAACAAACAAAAAAATTAATTTCTACCAAAACGGATGAATTTTCGAACCAGGAAGAAAAATGTCTAAAGCAATAAATGAATTTCTAACTAAATAGTTTAATTTTGAACTAAAAAAATTAATTTTCAACCAAAAATGGAATAGTTCATTTTTCAGTTTAAAAAATAATTTTGAAAAAAAAGTAATTTTCAGTGAAATAGTTCAATTTTCAACTAAAGCGATGAATCTTTAACCCAAAGTATGGATTTTTTATCAAGTAGTTCAACTTTCAAGAAAGTAGTTCAATTTTCAACCAAAAAAGATTTTATTTTTGAATAAAAAACAGTTGAATTCGGCCAAAACGACAAATTTTCAACAAAACAGTTGAATCCTCAATCTAAATTATTTAATTTTGAAACAAAAAATTGAATTTTAAACTACTAAAAATACATTTTTAATAAAAAATGGAATAGTTAGATTTTCAGTTTAAAATTTTATTTTCAACGAAGAAAAAGCGAATTAAAAAAAATGAATTTTTAACAAAGTAGTTCAACCTTTAAGCAAGTAGTTGAATCTTTATCAAAAACAGATTTTTTTTAAACCAAACAGTTGCATTTTTAACCAAAAAAGTTTACATTTCTGCCCAAAGAGATCAATTTTCAGGAATTACTGAAAAATCCCGAAAAGTAAAAGATTCGAAATATAATATTCCCGAAATTAGAAGTGATAGACAATTTAAAATTCCTGAATAATAGAACTCTCGACAGTTTATGATACTATGTACTGAATTAAAAAATTCCCGATAAATATATAAAATTAAATAAATAAAATTGCCGACATATGGTAAAATAAACTACAAAATTATATATAAAATACTTATATTTGATAAAAATATTTGTTATTTTATAATTTATTTATTACTAAAACAATTGTTCAATTGTTTAGATTCGGGAATTATATCATTGTGAAATTTTCCTATAGCGGCAATTTTATAATGTCTGGTATCTCTTATAATGTTGGCAGTTTTATTTTTCGGGATTTTTCAGTCGTTCCGCTGAATTTAGACTTTGATCGTTATAATTTTAATTGTTCCATTTGAAAAATTCCAACAATTCATCATTGTAGACGTATTTTGGATCTTGCGAAACCCCCAGTTGTTTGAAGTACCTTAATAGTGTGTTATCCAAATTTGATAATTGGATTAAAAAAAAAAAAAACAATATTTGAGGCTAACACAATCGTATTTTTACAGGAAGAATGTCGTGGCCAATGAAATGGGTCGTGACGCTTTTACTATTCATTGGAGTCGCCTTAGTTATAGTTATGCTTCCATTTTCTCTATTCGGAGGATCACTCGGTATCGGATTTGGCCCATTGTTCCATTTTACTTTGAGTGGAGCAAAGAAGCAGGAAAGGAGGCGCTTAAGCGAGCAAAACACGCGAGAAAGGATTGAATTAATTCGAGAAGTACCGATAAATGTCACAATTGAGAGGATAGAATCGAGCCCTAAGAAAATAAAAGGAACCACGGATATTGCTCAGTTGCAGTTGGAGAACAAAGATTCCAAAGATGAAGAGGTGCACAAAAATTCCAAAGTTGAAGAGGTGCTTCCAGAAAGTAGTTTTGCCTTTGTTTCTTTCGACAAGGCTAAAGGAGATTCTGCCATACTTGATGAGTGCGATGAGGAAATTCGTAAACTAGAATTGAGCGATCAAGATAAAATCAAGACGAAGCCCATTCAAGAAGTAGGAGGTGGAGACAGTTGAGCTAAGACTGGTTGAGGTAGCTTTCGTATAGTTCTATAATTAACTGAAAAGTATAAAGCATTAGGGCAAGCAAGCCTGTTTTGAAGCCTATCTATTTTGACGAAGAAAATATTCTTGCTTTTTGAGTTTGAAAGCTTTAAGTTTATTTCATAAACTACCCTTACAGATAAGATACCATTTAACACTCCCGTGCAAAAGAGAGGGTAGATAAATTAGAATACTATGTATATATTTTTAATAATTTGAGTATAAGAATGCAATTTTTGTTGAAATCCGATCACAAAAATATAAAGTCTTTATAAATAAATCTTACCGGTAAAAACTATTTACATCAGTTATGTTGTATAAATAATGGCTGTGATAACTTATTAACAAGATAATGTTTATTCTCAAGTATTTTTAATAGATTATTCAGATAGAATTTATATTGTGGAATTTTAGCAATTTAAGAAATTGGTACGACTTTGTTTCTTGTTTTTATATTACTGTGTAAAATTCATGAAATTATATAGGCCAGTTTCATCAGATTAATTGAGTCAAGTTAATTAAATTAATCAAAATTGAAGTATTAACTTTAGCGAATAAGTAAATTAAGTTTACAATTATTTGTCTAACGCATGTGCCTGATGTAACTAAATTGTAAGTTTTTCATTTATAAGCTGAGTTGATGAAACGATGATCTAGATTGATAGAATTTTTTGTTGTGAAAGAAAATAAATCATGATTTTTATAGAAAAAATGACCAACATTCTACTTTATTCCTGGAATAATATTAAAATGAAAATAAATAATAAGGAACCAAGAATTCACATTTTTAATAAATAAGTCGAGTTTTCAACGAACAAAAAAATTATATGTGAACCAAAAACAATTTGCATTTTTAATCGAATAAGTTTAATTTAAAAAAATGTTCCTTTTTAACAAGAAAGAAGAACTTTCGACCAAAAAGTATGATATTAAGAAACTACTTCAATCTTGAACAAAATAATGGAACATTCAACAAAATGGTTCAATATTTCACCAAACAGCTCCATTATTTTAATCTACAAAGATGAATTTGTAACCAAAAAAGACGATTTTTTAACCAAGAAGATTAATTTTCTATCAAAAGACAAATTCTCAACCGAATTGTTTAATTTTGAAGCCAAAAAGACGAATTATCTACAAAATAGTTGAGTTTCGAACCCTAAAAAAGGTTTTTTTAACAAAAAAATTATTTTCCCACTAAAAGCATAAATCATTATTAAAAAAATAAATTTTTTAGAAAATAATTAGGCTTTCAGTCAAATACTTGTTTTTTCAACAAAAAAGACGAATTAAAAAAAAAACAATTGAATCTTCAACCAAAAACAGATTAATTTTCAACTCAACTGTTGCATTTTTAACTAAAGGAATAAACTTTTTAAACCAAGAAGATTAATTTTCTACCAAAAAGACGAATTTTCAACAAAATACATCAATTTTGTAACTAGAAACAGTTCTATTTTCCCGTAGAAAGGTCAATTTTCTACCAAACACGACCTCACAAAAAAATGTTTTTAATTTGGACATTTCAAGTATCTCTGGTGGGACGCACGTGGCGCCGCCTGATGGTTTTTTTTTCAAACAGGTAGGTGAGTTAAGCCAGTTCAGGTAAGTTAGAAACTGTATTTTAAAAGAGTATGTGATGGCATAGAGATTTTAAAGTATGAAATACATTAAGCCGGTGAGCGCTGTACTCATAAATTGTGAAGTTTCTGTTATTAAGTTTTTTTCTTATACAACTTAGAAACTTCATAATAAGTCAAATATTTTAGTATTTAAAGCTTACATTATTTATACGAATGTAACGCTTAATTTCTACGAGTTCTAAAGCAGTTGTTAGTTCTAAATTACGATTTGCAGGTTTATACAGGGTGGCCGCTGGACCGAGAAATGACAAGGAATTTTTGGAGACCGGGAAAAATCGGAAGATGACAGTGAATTTATTTATTTCCCGGGAATTTTACATATCTTTAGAAGAAAAATTTTTACAAGTTCGATTTCAACAGTTTTTAAAATAATTAGTTGAATTGTTACCTGTTGCAATTATGATATCATTCACTTTACAATGCGTAATTCGCAAATTTTTTACTTTAAAAATTTTCCATCTTAGAAATTCATTTTTAAGCCTAAATTTTCAATTTAAAGAATTTCAAAATGCAGTCTTGAAGACTTGAACAGCTAAAAATTAAAAGCGTTGGAAGTTGGAAATTTTTGATAAAAAAAAATTTATTTTATAAACTGTAAATATAAATGAATAAATTATTTTTAAAATGGATCTATACCTCAAGTACAGTTCAAAATTTAGGAATTTCCAGATTTTAACATTAAAAATTAAACTGTTTCGATTCGAAAGTCTCAGTCATTAAAAAATGTAAACGTCCGATTGAAACTTTATAATCTAATTTTCAGCTTCAAAATAACTTTATAATATATTACGAAGTTATTTGGAAGTTCAAAATTTGAGAATTACCAGATTTTAGCTTTAAAAATTAAACTATTTTAATTCGAAAGTCAAGGTCATTCAAAAATGTGAACGTCCGATTGAAACTTTATAAACTAATTTTCAACTACAAAATAACTTCATAATATAGTATGAAGTTATTTTGAAGTTCAAAATTTGAGAATTACCAGATTTTAGCATTAAAAATTAAACTAATTTAATTCGAAAATCTTAGTCATTAAAAAATGTAAACGTCCGATTGAAACTTCATAAACTAACTTTAAACTTCAAAACAACTTCATAATATATTATGAAGTTATTTAGAAGTTGAAAATTTGTGAATTTCCAGATTTTAACATTAAAAATTAAACTGTTTTAAATGTAAACGTCCGATTCAAAATAACTTCATAATATATTATGAAGTTATTTTGAAGTTGAATATTAGTTTATAAAGTTTCAATCGGATGTTTGCACTTTTTATTTACTAAGACCTTCGAATTAAAATAGTTTAATTTTTAATGTTAAAATCTGGTAATTCTCAAATTTTGAAATTCAAAATAACTTCATAATATATTATGAAGTTATTTTGAAGTTGAAAATTAGTTTATATAGTTTCAATCGGACGTTTACATTTTTTAAATGACTAAGACTTTCGAATTGAAACGGTTTAATTTTTAATGTTAATATCTGGAAATTCTAAAATTTTGAATTTAAAAAATAATGTATTCATTTATATTTACAGTTAATAAAATAAAAAATTTTTTTATCAAAAATTTTCAACTTCAAACACTTTTAATTTTTAGCTGTTTAAGTCTTCACGACTCCATTTTGAAATTCTTTGAATTAAAAATGTAGACTTAAAAATGAAATTCGAAAATGGAAAATTTTTAATGTAGAAAATTTTCGAATTACGCATTGTAAAGTGAATGATATCATAATTGCAAAAGGTAACAATTCAACTAATTATTTTAAAAACTGTTGAAATCGAACTTGGAAAAATTTTTCTTCTAAAGATTTGTAAAATTCCCGGGAAATAAATAAATTCACTGTCATCTCCCGATTTTTCCCGGTCTCCCAAAATTCCTGGTCATTTCCCGGTCCAGCGGCCACCCTGTATAAACCTGAAAATCGTAATTTATAACTGACAACTGCTTTAAAAATCGTTACTTTCGTATAAATAATGTAAGCTTTAAATACTGAAATATTTGACTTATTATGAAGTGTCTAAGTTGTATGAGAAAAAAACTTAATAACAGAAACTTCACAATTTTCGAGTACAACGCTCACCGGCTTAATGTATTTTATACTTTAAAATCTCGATGTCATCACATACTCTTTTAAAATACGAAGTTGGAAGGTGGGTGCCCCACGCGTCGGTAGATGTTGGTTGTTCTGGGCCAGGAACCGGTCCAGACTTCTCATGGACTTTTTCTCCTCTCGGCGGCTAGCGAGCGGAGGCAGGCTAATCTCTGCGCCTTTTGGGGAAAGAAGGTATCTATAGGCGGATAGCCCGTCCATAGGAAGTGTAGAGATATCCAGTGAAGAAGCTGTTGGGGCGCAGACTCGGCAGACTAGTGGCGTGGGTGGTCTGGGGCCACGCAAAGGGGCCGCTTGGAGGGAGAAGAAGGAGGAGAGAAAAGGAAGTCGTCGGCGTACAGGATGAGCACGTCGGCAGAGGAATCAGAAGGAGAGGAGTGTTTGGAGGATATAGGAATGGTATGGGGGAACCATTTACTAGGAGTGGGTGGCAAAGGTCCCTTGGGGGTTACAGGAACCAAGAAGTCGTAAGGGGTGTCGACCTTCTTGGTGGTGACAGGGATGGCATGTGGCCGTAGGGACGCGGATAAACCGAATCCGGGAACGAGGACAGAGGGTTTTACTCGTGCTGAGCAGGAGGATGGAAGGCTTGGAAGGAGAGGAAGGTTGAGGAGCTGGAGGTAGAGGTAAAGGAACGGATGGTGTAGGAAGGCTAGGGTGGCCGTTGATTGCCTGGAGTCTTCTCAACCCTGTAATCAGTGATGTCAATGTGGACGCCTTTTGCTACTGCGGTTGCGTTCGGACCGCGCACTGGTTGGCCGCAGTTGGCGCGTAATTCAAAATTGGAATTGAAAACAATTCTTGTAATTTGAATAAATAATTATTGAAAAATGCACAAGAATGTATACAAATTGTACAACTTCTGATTTTAGACAAGAAAAAAATGTATAACACATATATTTATTAAATAGCAGTTTATTTTCTTTGACTTCCGAAGAATAACTTATATTTCTCAAAACATTCAATCTCAGAATAAATTTGTTGGAAAAGTAATTCAAAATAATTGTTCATAATATTTTTAATATTTTTTATGTATTCTCGTAGGGATTCATTTTAATTATAATTTTGAATTGTGCGCCAAGTGTGACCAACCAGTGCGCGGCCCGAACGCAAGCGCAGTAGCAAAAGGCGCCCACATTGGCATCACTGAACCGAGTTAACATTTCTTTGTTGTCTTCAGTGCGTGACGTGCCTGCGTGTTCCGCTGTGTTGACATTAATTTGACAGCTTGTTTTTAGAACAACAGTTGCGTCATACTTGTTAAAGCAATTGAAATGGCTCTACCCGATATCGAAACTGTATTTTTACACCAAAACGAAGAAGTTCCTGTCAAAAAGAAAGAGGAGATTAAAACAAAAACAGCATTACCGAAAAAGAAATATACTTGCACCTATCCTGGATGCAAAGCCAAATTTACAAGGCCTTCTAAACTCGATCGGCACTATTGCATGCACACTGGAGAGGTATTTATTCATCATTTACACTCTAATTAACCATTAATCGTCCGGAAAATAATACGCAAGTGTAGATTATTTAACTAAATTCGCATTCTTAGTTTTTGAGGTTCTGACAAACTCCACTTCGCGTATCTTTCGCCGATGTTTTTATTGATTTTATTATTAAATTTAAAGCTTTAAATTTAGCAAAAATATTTTCTTTTTATCCTAACTTTAATGTTATTCGTAATCCATTAATTTTCAATGTTATAAATTTTCGCGTAAGTTCGTCTTATTGAATTAAAAGTTGTATTGCCATTCTAGAAGTTATACCTGCACAATTTTTACGAACAATTTTCATACTTTTTAAAGAAAAAGAAGCTTTTTTATATTAGCTAAGTTATTCCAGCAGGGTGTCCAGCGATTTTGAATTTTCCACGAGAACCTTGAATTTGAATTTTTTTAGTTTTAAAACAGTTATTTGATTGAAATGCGAAGAGTAATTTAAATCTTTTAGCCTGTTCTGAAAGAAACATCTCGTTTAGAAGAAATCTTGCTACTGAAAAGTTTCTTATTTATCAAGATATAATTTATCTTTTACTCATTACAGAATAAATAAAGAAATTTCAGGGCACTTTTTGTAGACTGTAGAAATTATTTAATATATTACAATGAACAGACTGTAATATTGTGAATAATTCTATAAGTTCTTTTATTTTTTCTCTGCTAATATAGAATGTTAAAGTACACATTTTTTTTGTGATATTCAACTTAGAAGTTATAAAAATTATTAGTTGACCACTCGATTTTTGAGTGTACACCAGATTTCAAAAGGTTCCCAAATATTTCAAAGGTTTTAAAATATTTAAAAGGATTTAGAACATTTTACCAATATTTCACGGATTTCAAAGATTTAGAAAAGGCGTGTACACCAGATTTCAAATATTTCATAACAAATTCATAAAGGTTTTTAAATTTTCCAAACATTTAAAGGATATAAAGATTTTAAAGGGGGTACAGTATGCCAGATTTCAAAGAATTAAAAGCATTTCAAAGATTTAAAACGATTTCAGGAAGTTTCAAAACATTTTAAAAGAATTCAAAAGTTTTCACAAAGATTTCAAGAATTTCAAAGATTAAAAAAAAGCGTGTACACTACATTTAAAAGAAATCGCAAAAATTTCTCAAATATTTCGAACATTTCATAAAGATTTCAAAAGATTGAAAAAAAAACATATAACATACACTAGATTTGAAAGATTTCGTACATTTCGCAAACATTTTAAAACTTTAGTAAATCATATTTGTAAGATTTCAGAACATTTCAAAAATTTGAAACCATTTCAAAACTTTTCGGAAGATTTTAAAAGATTTCAAATATTTTAATGCTTTCAAATTAATGCAAAAGATTTCACAAAAATTTCGTAGACTTCACAAATATTTCAAAGATTTCATACAAATTTGAGTAAGATTTCAAAAGAATACAAGCATTTCAAAGATTTAAAAAAGGATGCAGTACACCAGATTTCAAAAATGTCAAAAAATGTTGAACGATTTGAAAATTTTGTAGAAGATTTCACAAAGATTTTTAATCTATCAATTATTTCAAACGAATACAGCGAATTTCAGGAAGATTTCACAAATATTTCAAAGAATCCATAACGATTTCAAGAATTTCGAAGACTTGGAAATTTTAAATTTTTTAAGAAGGTTTCAAAAGATTTCACATAGATTTCAAATAATTTAATGATTTTAAATTAATAGAAAAGATTTCACAAAAATTTCTGACTGATTTCAAAAGAATAGTAGAATTTCAGAAATTTTAAACTGATTTCAAAGCTTTCAAAGCATTTCAAAGTTTTGAAACAGTTTAAAAATTTTGTAGAAGGTTTCAAAAGATGTCACAAAAATTTCAAATATTTTAATGATTTTAAAGTAATAAAAAATATTACATACATTTTTTTTAAAGATTTCAAAAGAATACTTAAATTTCGAAAATTTCGAACTGATTTAAAAGATTTCAAAACATTTCCTAGATTTGAAACGTTTTCAAAATTTTGTAGAAGATTTCAAAAGATTTCGCAAGAATTTTTGATGTTTCACTGATTTCAAACGAATGCAAAAGATTTCAGAAATATTTTAAAGAATTCATAAGGATTTCAAGATTTCAGAGCATTTCAAAGATTTTAAACGATTTTAAAAAGTTTCAACAAATTAGAGAACATTTCAAAATATATCAATGTTTTCAAACGAATACAAAAGATTTCACATACAAAAATTAAATAAAGATTTTATAAATATTTCAAAAACTATGAAAAAGATTTCAAGGGTTTCAAAGGTTTTACAAAAATGTTGAAAAATTCCAATCGATTTTTCAAAAATTTCACAAAGGTGTTAAATACTTCAAAAGATTTCAAGAAATTTCGAAGATTTCAAAGATTTCAATGACTTTACAAAGCTTTTAAAATATTCAAAATTATTTCACGAAGACGACTTATGTTCACACAAAAATTATGAATTTGTTTATTTATGGTTCTGCTTTCTCCAGACATTGTTGACCAATAAAAAATCAAATGGTTTTTTTTACATGTTTAACAAACGGTTATTTAATTATTTGATGTAAAAAAAAGACCTGGAAAAACTTGATTCTAAAATCTGTTACTATCAAAATTTTCCATTTTATAATATATAATAATAAATTAATTAATGATTTTTCTAATTGAACTGTAGTTCAAAGAATCTGTTCGATTGAAACTTTGTAAACTATTTTCAATATTTAAATAATTTCGAATTCATAGATTCATAATGAAACCCTTTTATTTCATTTCAAATTCTAATCAAATGTTTCAGTATAAAATATTCAATTTTTAATCTATTACATTTGAAAATTTTTAATTAAAAAAAAGAACAATTTTTAATATTTAGCAATATTTGACTGTTTATTTACAATGAGCAATGATAAATCAATTATTCAAAACTAAACAATTGGAAACTGAATTTTTTTTTATTTCTGAGCGAAATTGTTGCATTTTGATGTATAAATAACAATTGAATAATTATTCATTTATAAATAATCGAGTAAGCTTACAAGATATTTAGAAGTTTTTAAGAGATTAAAAAATAATTAAAACCCTGGAAAATTTTGAAATAATATGAAAAAAGGCAAATTTTTGAAAATTTGGAAGAAAAAAATGTAGTATCTTTTTAAGCATTTTGAAAGGCTATAAAAGAATTAAAAAAATTTATTAAGATTCCTAAGGAAATTAAAAACGATTTTCTATTTTGAAAAATTAATTTTAAGAAAATATTTACAACTATTTCAAAAGATTTCCAAAATTGTCGAAAAATAATCTGGAAGATAGTCAATTTTTTTAATTTTCCAGGATTTATTAAAAGTTTTAGAAAAAATTCGAATCATTTTAAGAAATATTTATGAGTTTTGAAAAAATGTTTAAAATAATTGAAAATTTGAAACGATTCCAAAAAGTTTAATACCTAATTTTAATTTCTGCAGATTTTGAAAAAAATAGAAGCTTTTTAAGCGGCTTGAAAGGTTTTAAGATGATAAACAAAATAAGT